>JAMKCH010002883.1:87500-297161 GCA_023653785.1 Ophioderma brevispina | reverse complement strand
GTGATGTTGTGTGGGGAAACTGCAACCAAATATTATGTGATAAGGTGGAACGTCTACAAAACCGTGCTGTGAGGATCATCCTTAAGTCCCTGTAGAACTCCATCATACCTAATAAGCCAAAAACTTGGGTGGAAGGCTCTTGATGAACGTGGACAAGACCACCTGTGCCTTACCATGTTCAAATGCATTTCGTGCCTTGCCCAGAAGCACAGTAATAAAAAATAGCATAGTCATATGACTCGTGGTAGCACCCAGGGTAATATTGCCCTTATATTCAAACCCAGAACTGAATCGGGTAGACGTTCGGTTTTTTTTTCGGGGGGGGGGGGCAAAGCTTGAAATTCAATCAGTGCAAACATAAAATGTCCGCTTCCATACAGTGTTTCCCATTTTAAAAATCAGTATCATTTGAACAAGCTATTGTAAAAAAATATGAATGTTTATTTTTCTATTTATCTTAGGCGGCACATGATAAATGATAATAGATTGTCTGCAATGTACCTATATCTTGTTCTTGCATTTGTACCCATTATAATAAATTCACTTAATTATTCTAAGTTGTTCTTGGGCCGGTTCCCACAAAATTTTATCGTGTATTGCAAATTTGTTATATAACTTGCCAATTTATTCTTTACTGTGTTCTTCTCTTGCCAGTGCAGTGTTGAAGTGTTATTTTTATAATGTTGTAATTATAGGAGAACTGATTATTATTGCCAGTCTACTCAACATTACTCTTGCCTGTTTATAGTATACCTTTATATTGGCTAAAGTTTAAGTATAATTTTATATTGATGTAATTATAGTGCGAATGATTTCTTTACTCTTTAAAATATAAGTGATTCTTGTGAAGTAATATTACTTTGTTTCATAATAATATCACTTTCGTGGTAAACTTAAGTATTTTTATTCTTTGTATAGAGTTCAATTTATGTTTAATCTGTAATTATTTGTAATTATATTTGTATGTATAATTTTTAAGATGTACCCTGGGCCTTATGGAAAAACAGAGGATATCTTGTATCATCCACTGAATAAGTAACCCAGTTTAAAGAAGAAATAAAACAAACAAACAAACACATAATAATATCAAACACTGATTAGGACGTAAAGAGTTACAATAGATTCATTTATTCATTCTTCGATAAATGGAAAATATTAATACTAAGGGCTTTACGCGTACAACATGTACAATGAGGACTTGACGTCAATACATTTAGAACAGTATACATGTGCTGTTTACAACATTAACTCAACGTGCAATGCAGGAAGACAGAACCTTGAATGATATTTAAATTTTAGATGGATGGATGGACGGTATAGCTATAGAGAGATTTATACGCATACGTATGCGTACTTCCGTTGTTGTGATGTCATTACAACATTTTACGATGAATTCTGGGAAATATGGTATCGGTCAATTGAACTCTACCCTTCACTGGTTTCCTACTCGCATTGTTCTGGGGAGATATACTGCTGGGTGTCTTCCCTGTAGCATGGAGTTTACTATACTAACGACTTTTAGAAAACCGGGTTTATGCTTATGCAGATGCGGTGATGCAGTGAGCGCGCCCAAGCCCAGCTACTGTTCATGAAAGCGACCGATATCGATCGAGTGGGCTTTGAATTCATGCGGTCACATTTCTGAACACAGCTGGGCATGGCGAGCTCACTGCATCACCGCATCTGCATAAGCATAAGCCCGGTTTTCTAAAGGTCGTAAATAACTCCATGCCTGTAGTGTCTACACCTGTCATTATGTGTCCGGGTACGTTGAAACCAGTGCATTTCAGTGAATGTGTAATGGGTGAATATTCACGAGACTAACAAGCCTAACAAAAGTGAAAGTGTAATGGCTCGAGATTCCTAAAAGCATTTTCAATAAGATTAATAGCCTTTGTAGCTAGTTCGAAAATTAAAGGCTGACTCAGAGATTTTCCGATGAGGGCGCACTCATTTTTCAAACAAATCATGTTTTTTGCATGTACATAATGCTTGTCCATATACTAATCACTGTGTGAAATAACTAAGCTCAAATCGAAGTCCTTCATATAGAATATCACAACTTTGTTATAAAATTCCGGATCCGGAATTTTTGTTATACACGGTGTCCTATGGCACTGTCATACTGTGCATAAACGTTTACGCCATGAAAACGGAAAATCCGATTCAACTTTAACTTTGGAATTAAGCATTTTAGATGACTATCTTTAGTTCTAGAAGACTATTTTTAATAACTACACAAAAATATTACATTTCAAAAATCTCTGAATCAGCCTTTAATAAACGCAACAACGTGACGCACCAATAGGGTGTGATCCTGTAATGGATAACTTTATTATGTGCGGCATAATCAGTTTTGTTCAATCCCGAGCTCGATTTGTCTTGAAAGCCTTCGGGAGAGACATGGAAAAAGCAACGAGACATATGTATTGAAACTTTCACACTCGCACCACCTAAAGCATTGAAATATTTCTGAAGCGCGAAGGTTAAATTCTAACTTTGTCACGAATACTGAATTGACTCGGGTAAACATCGCTATATAGTCAGAGAAAGAAACACAATCTAATAGTTGCGACTTATATCATTGCAAATTCATGTTCGGATTGGCTAGAATGTTGCGCACTGCTTCGCATCTGCACTGATTAACATGACGACAAACGCACCCTTGCAAATTAAATTTGACTTGGATTATAGAACCTATTTAGTCGCTGGTGTGTGGTGTGAATGTGTTTTTCACCTCACTTCTGTGAACACGTGCTATGAACAAGCGATATTAAATCTTACATAGTCATAATGTAAACATGGTGTGTCAATAAGTGTCTGCGAAAATAACTCTAACCTTACAAGAGCTAAATCCCAAAGTTGTCTGCGAAAATCTTACGAAAACCAAAATCACAAAGTTTTTATTGTAAGTAAAGAAACTTAAAATATACAATGAGTTATTGAATAAAGATGAGACTTATACTTTGTCTTGCGACTGCAATCGGATACGTTGTGGCATTACCCATTTCTCTCGTGGATTTAGAAGAGAATTATCGTGACCATTCCATGATCCTGATTTAATGCGCACAGGAGTAACGGTCTGTCCGCTATTTCCGATTTCTGAAGCTGTAAAGACCGTCAGCAGTTCGGGTGTTAGTTTGCTATAAGACGCGAAAGTCTCATTTGATCATTGATGGTAATTTTACTATTTCCTGATTTGGCACCTTGGAGCAATTCCATATGGGTATTTTATTACTATCGTTATCGCTGATTTGATACATAGGTATGTGCTGTCTTTCATGCTTTCCGATGTTCATTCAGTGAATAAATGAAATGAAGAAGACATTCTTAGGTGGAAAATATGTCTGTTCTTATTGATTTTAGACGAACAAATTTACTCTAATTAGTAGTGTTTATCGTTAAAGAAATTATCATACCAAAACATATCAACGGCAAAACAAATGCATCGTATTACTTTCAAATCACTAATCGTAAAATCCAATGACTACATATTATTTGGTGTTTGGTTTGGTTCGCTATTTGGTTTTGACTGATATGATACCAGATGTTGTTAACACCGATAACTATTCTACTCTAAGAAAATGGTAACATAAAAATAAAAATACATAACAATAATTATGCAAGCAGAGACTCTCCTATTAATTAGATAAAAGTTACTTAATTCTGTAAAAGTTGCACAGTTATTGTATAAAAATGTATTTAACATGGGTAAAATTGTACTTAATTTAGGTAAAGTTGTGCTTAATGTTGGTAAAATCCGTCTTAATTTAGATACATTTGTGCTTAATTTACGTCAGGTTTTACACAGTTTAGGTAAAATTTATTACTAATGTTAGGTACAATTTTACTTAATTTAGATAAAATTTTACTGAAACTAATGTTTCTGTGCATACATAACATATCCTATGTAATTATTCTTCTTTGGGTATAAATAAAACTTTTAGGTGTGTTATAAACAGTTGTTATAAGTTTAAAGCAGGGTGACCCGATCGGGAACCTCGTCCCCCACTTCATTCACTCCATTAAAATTGAGATTTTGGTATCAGAAGAAAATTCGTAGTTTTCTCATTACTCCAGTGAAATTTAGGCCCAGGAAATGGGCCTTTCTATGTTATGAACAAAGCATCTCCAAAATGTGATATAGCACATTTATTAACACACACTGTCCAATGGGCCAGTTTGGTGCACATGTTTGCTTCTAGCATCCAAATGGTTGGGCCGATTTAACTCAAAATATGTAATCTGATATTTTGGTATATGATTCTATGCGAGGAAGAAAGCTTTATAAGCAAAATCGGACTTTGATCGGGTCACCACTTTTATAATGGTGCTTCAGATGTTAGCGATTTCAAGTGAAAAATAACTTGTAAAACAAGCCGCGCCTGCTAAAAAGGTTGCAGGTGGTTCCCGATATGACTCATAATGATAACATTAGACGCATTTAGGTGGAATAATCTCAAAAGAGGTATAATTTTCTTCTCTATGTTTAAGATAATGAATGATTAAGCTCCACATTATCTCACCAACTAGATTAAGGTCAGGGTACAATCCAATAATCTTTATCATTCGAAAAACCCAAGACCGAATATCTTAAAAGATCAATCGCGTACAAATGTTGTTTTAGTTTTAAGCGTTGTGCTAGCATATATAGCATTTCTCAATTTTTCAAAATGGGCACTCTATTTGGTATCAATTTGAAGGGAAAATGTGGTGTGTTGAGAGAGCAGATTGAAAACATCACCCACCCAAGTAGCTCCACAATGAGAACTTTTTAAACAGAGTTTGGCAACACGGTTTCGCGATGACGTCAAGGTGGTTATGAGTTTTGCCACGGATCTGGCCAGGCCTCTGACTGTGACAGTCTGCCGATTCCCGTAATCAATTTCCACGTTCATTCATCACACTCAGTTTGGTGCTTCCGCGGTTGGGAATATTACCAGAGCTTCAACAGCTGAGGGACATTAACAATGGCCCCATAATGTAGTGGACACACAGCAACCAGTTCTGCCATGTTTCGGCTAAGTCCGATGACGTATGAGATGGCAGAACATATGGAAGATGGCATTGGATGGCAGAACAAATAATTTGACGCAATCGTCCAATGGCGGTGCCCTTGGATGAGAATGAGAAACCACCGTGACGTCATCATAAACAGCGCCCAATGTCCGCCCAATTCGCCAGGAGCTGATTCCAAGTCAGAAAAAAGTGCTTAAAAATAACTTTTCTCTCGTTTTATTCATCATCATTTAAACCAGGGCCAAATCCTTTGCCATTTTGACTTCTCTTTAAAAGATCGCATATAATTTGTTATCGCTGCCATTTCTAAATTGTACAAATAAGCTGAAACAGTTGAGTTCCATTTTACATGAAATTGTACTCTGTAAAATTGTTATTCTTCTTCAAGTGTTTCTCTTAATCAATCTTGTCAGGTGGATGTAAATGCTTTAAATCTTCTAATGCATATATTTGGCTTTGAATATCAATATTTATGTATTTTTTCTGTTTAGTGATTTTTTTGTATCTATAATTGATTTTAGTGTTTGTATTGCCTTGAATTTGTTTGTATTGGGATCGGTGGAAGAAGAACAGCAGTTGAATCTAATTACCGTGTTGAGATAAAGTTTGATATCATATGATAAATATGTCACGGTTTTAATGGTAGCTTTCGCACTGCATGTAGATCATGCTGTATGTCCACTCCTAGTGACATTCACGAAAATTGATCAAATATTTATTATGGCCACTTTGGATCTTCCTCCGTGCACTCAGGTGCAAGGCCTGACCGTTAACCTATGAAAATTTAATTTCAGATCTATAAAGGCGTGAAGCCCGTCAACATCGCAGATTGATTTCATAAGCCAAGGTACATTAATGACGTCTCTTATGGGCCAATCTATGGTAATGTTGTCAGCTCCTGATTATAGAACACTTTGAGATTGTTAACGTTTTTATTTCGGCAATGTTGTTTTTCGTCTTGCATGTTGGCGACTGACTTAACTCTCATATCTAAATCTGATTTATGCTAAGAAACTATTAGTATCAATATTAAAGGTGGTTTAATGTACTGGTACATAAATTGTGAACATAGCTACTGGAGAATTGTTTCGGGATGTACAAAAATCGTCAAATTAATGAAAATGGTGTATTTTAAGAATAAACAAAAATGTTAACACAACAAATGGCGAAGCGTTGCTGTTTTTGATGTTTTTTTTTAATATTACCTATACCAAAATATTGTCATTGTTTTGGGCTTGCACCATTAATTGTGTACCCAGTATGCTTTTAGCAGATTTTAAGAAGCACATGGTCGGCAATTCATAAACTATTGCCTTGTTTATAAGATGACGCCATTAATTATAGTCACCGAATTGATTCATCATTAATTAGTGACTGACCAATTTCTCCTTGGTGTCCGAGCGGTCTAAGGCGCTGCACTGTCGCCAGGGTATAAGATCAACCGGGTGGCCCTTGTTCGAGGCCCGCGAGAGTCATGGTTTCTTGGTCATACCCAAATAATTCCAAATAATTTAAATGTATATGTTTAATAAGTGATCAAATTGTGTTTTAGCGAATATTTCATAATGCTATCATTTTAGCCCAGCATCATGAGCCATGCTTTCAATTAGAGGAAAACTCTTCTATCCTTTAAATACTGTTCTATTCGAAAGACATCTACAGAAGTTCAACTGGCAAATATTTTCTTTTTCTAAAGCGATAACTTTAAGTAAGGTATTTTAGCTAACTTAATTCATTGAAATAAAAATCTTTAGAGAGAAATTCATCACGAGCTAGTGTGCCTAACGTTTGCTTAACCTCGTCTTACCAAGGGGGGTTACCACCCCCCCCTAGTGAACTTCGCTCCGGTGCGCTAAAATGCTAAAAACTTTCGTAAAAAGATTCTAGGTAATCGTTCTTCATCCTTTCCGGTCATTTTAGCGAAGGTAACACCTTCACCGGGGTTAGGGTATGCCGTCAAAGTCGAAGGGTAGAAGGGGGTGGTTGCCACCCAAGGATATTTTATGGTGCATTTTTGAAAATATTATGCACAGTATGGCTCTAAAACTCTACGTTTATGTAAAACTAGCCAAATGCTATCATTTAGAGCTGAAAACCGCATGAAAATCCGATATCCCTGCGATTTTTCGCGCGAAATTGGATTTCGCCTATTTTCGTTGGAAAATGCCAATTTTGCCGACTCGCGGACTTGATGACGTCATTGTGACGCCATACTAGGTATGTTGGTACTTATTTTGGTATCAATGGAAAGAGGAGGACCATAGCTATCCATTGGTATCAGAATTATAAGCATCGGGTACTTTAAAACAAATTCTCGAGGGGGGTGGTAACCACCCACCCCCCCCCCCCCCCCCCTTGGTAAACCGTGTTACAAAAAAAGGCTTGGTAAGACGAGGGTTAAGATTCGAGTTTTACAATTCACTTGAAATTGAGTCTTGCTCATCGGTGCGTATAGGTGAGATAAACGCTAAAATCGGTTAAAATATTATTATGCCATTTGTATTTCAGTTGTCATGAAATATGGATCTTGTTCCTGTTCTAAATGGATTTGAAATGGCGCGTACAAGAAAAGCAAGCAATTTAATGTGTTGAATATTTAAGGCAATATCCATTGACGGTATCCATTGAGGAATTTGCCTCTGATAGTGGCCTACATTTATGATACGTTACTTAAGGGATCCCCCATTTTGGAGTAACATTGTACACTGAAAGTCATGCTCGTAATATGATATTCAATATTGAACTTCAGTTGTGAAGTGAATGGCTAAACAGAATTTGTGACACGAACTAGATCCGTGTAATTAATATCTTGAAACCGTTTTTCTGTCTTATTTGAAAATTCGTAATGTGTACATACTGTCATTGACAAATGTGCATCAACCACTTGTTATATACTTTCTAATATATATTCTGTACATGCAATGCATTTCATAACGGGAAAGTTGTAGACTTTAAGGCATTAATTATGCCATCGCATTTTGATCTAAATGTTATGGAATTCAATGATGTTTCTTGATTTATTTTCTTGTAGTCTAGGTGAGCAACGTACACTGCAAAATTATTTTACTCAAGTTGAGTAAAATGTCACAGCTCTTAATGTTGAATAAAATCTTAGTCAAAGTTGACTAAAGCTTAGTCATTGTTGGGTAAAATATACTCAGCTTTGTGTAAGGTTTACTCGACTTTGACTAAGATTTTACTCAACATTAAGAGCTGTGACATTTTTACTCAACTTTTTTGGAGTGTAGTATTCTACTATATTATGAGTTATAATAATAATAATATTCTCTCTCTTTAACCTCTCTATCTCTCTCTCTCTTTAACTCTCTCTTCCTCTTTCTTCACCCTTCTCTCTTATGCGTGTTGCATTATGTCAGAAAAAACATGGCCTGAGGAGAACAAACATACCACCTTCCTACCATTTTTTTGCAGAAAATATTATTGGAGGAAATTATTATTTGAAGGTTATTTAAACGGGTAACAAGAATTATTGAATATTTAGTAATCTTTTCCTGGAGATGGCCAGCGCACACAAGTGTAATAAATATTAATCTTTGTCTGCCTGGAGAACTAAGTAGTTAAAAAATTCAAGAATTAATATAAATTAAAAATTTCTAATACGTGATTTCATATTATAAGTTCAGCAGCCCTTGTGTTTAAACATTGTAGGTCTGTAAAGACATTTTAGTACAATTAAGAACCTTTTTTAAAAAGTAAGCAAAGCGTGTATTTGCGTTCGGTCTGAGACAATGCGTTAAGAGATTCGCAGCAAATAGTTATTTCACTGACAGAGGGTGTTCAACGTTTGCCACGGCATTATTATGCTAAAAAACTGCCCCTTGGTTGATCGAAAATGCGTTAGATGTTCTTTAATTCAACTTAAATACACGGACTCAAAGTAACGGAGAGAGATCCTGCTTGGGCGTCTTCCCAGTAGTTTCTTTCTCGGTTATTACGGTTTCGGGTGTGTTATGAATCAGCGAGCGGTGTATGCGTGAATATTCATGAGACTAGTGTTACAGACTATCCAGATTGAGCGAATGATCGGGATTCCTCAAAGGATTTCCAGAAATATCTTTGTAGCTTTTTCAAAATTGAGAAACCCAACAACGTGACGCCCTAATAGGTTGTGATTCTGTAAGGACTAACTTTATTAGTTCGGTTTAGATTATTTGTGGTATATTCCAAATGCCTGCCACGGAAAATCAATGTGTTGACATCCCGGCCAAAAATTTACAGTGTTATCTAGCATGTTTTGTGGACACAATTCAAAAACATCAACTGGGATTCAGACATTGTCCTTCAGGCTTGTAGTAAGTAATTGATCTGACAATTGAAAGGTGAATTAGCCGGGATTAGCACATATACAATAGCATTGGTCCATGTAAGCTATAAAATGCTGCAGTAATGTCAGCAAGTAAAAAAGTTCACAGCTCTTAATTTGGAGTAAAATCTTACGTCAAAGTTGAGTACACTTAACACAAAGCTGAAGTAGATTTACCCAACATGACAAGATTTAGTCACATGAGTAGGTTTATTCAATTTTGACTAGGATTTTACTCACATTAAGTGCTTTGTCCTTTTTACCACATTAGAAACAATTTGTACAGTTGTAAGCTGGGTCTATTTCATGAGGTCTGATATTTTCTTTGGCCATTGTGTGGCCCTTTAATTCTTACTAGCGGACCGCTAGCTGATTTGAGCGGAGCGATCACTAAACGGGTTGATTCTATTAAGGAAGGAAAACTTCAGCGCCATCACAATTAATACATGCCATCTGCCTATGGTTCAAGTGGGAGTTATGAAGATATCTTAACATAGCAATGTGCCAGGTGAACACTTACTGCCAATGGACCAGTCAAGGAATGCTTTCTCCTAAAGACCCCTTCATTTGTAAGCTGGGGTGTGATGAACGGGGGGGGGGGGGGACCACTTAGGTATCTAGTCCCAATGGGAAGAAAAGCCCAGAGATGGGGGCAGGGTTGGGTACCCAGTTGGGAAATTCAAAGTTAAAATTGGGGAACTCTTAGATGAAGAATCTGCCTTTTTCTCTGATTGCGCATTTGTGCCTCCAAATCACAATGCTGGTCTTTATATTTCATTGGGCCCACATTCTTTGGGCATCTTTAAGGGGCGAATCGGCACTTTGGCTCCAATGATTCGGGCAATATGCTCACGATTGTAACATTACTGATATGCATAGAGGCCTCTTCGAGTTATTTTGATTAACATCAATGGGGCTTAAAGTTAATTGCTGGTTGATCTTAAGCTACAACATCATTGCATACAGGGAGATAACGAAATGGATATCTTCTATCGAGCAAAGTGTGCTTATCTCGAGCAAAGTATATTTATATTAGGTAATATGAATTATTTCATTGCAGTAACTGTTTTTTTTTTGCGCATGTGCCAAAGTACCGGGTGCAAGTGTCAATCTTTAGGTATGATTTTTCACGCTAATTTGGTATGGTAATCTTTTTTCAAGTCTTATGAACTTGTTTAAAAACATTAGTCATGTCAGTCAATGTGAACCAAAATGTCCAATTTTGCGAAAAGACCAAATTTAAGAAAGTTCATTCCGAGAAGATTTAAGTAGCTTCCCACAATGCAATTGCGCAATGGAGGTTTTTGACAGTCTGATGTGCTCGTTTGATGAAACTGGCGTAATTGACAGTAATGATCACAAACTGCATTTAAGAATGTTTCATCTCTAACTATTAACATGACTACCGTACAAAAACTTCCAATGGAAGCAATGCATGTGGGAAGCTCTAATTTCTCCTTTTTTTGCATGGCCTTGACGCATGTTACGCGCTGGTTCTTAGAATAATGGAACCGATTTGATTTGAATACTATAAACAGATTGAAGTGAAACCCTTGTAATTCGCAATACGTTGGCTGTCATTTAGTTGGTTATCGAATTCATTGGTATAATGGTTGGTTGTAGCACATTCGTCACTCAATGGTTCTCTGCAATATGTAATTTTGGTTTTCTGCCCTACATCACAAACTGAGTTGATTTGTGTCAACGGACAACTACTTGATCGTAATTCAATTAAGATGAGGTGTTGACGTTTGCCGTGAATTGGACTGGCAAGGGCCATTATGGCACATTGTATTATCGAAATGCTAGAACTTCAGACATACTAAATATCTGTTTAAAGGGCTTGGTTTCGGATTATTTTTGCTAGTCGGTTCTGAAAATAAGCCCCCTGGCACTGGAACATAGCCCCATCAAGGTATTGCGAAACAACTTGCGGTTTTGATGGGTAGAAGCAATAGAGCGCTTTGCAAAGCCTGATTTAAACACGGTAATAATAATATCTTATTGTTAACCACAATTCGGGTTTTTTTGTTTATTCTTGGCCATGAACATATGAGTCTCATTTTCAGGATGAAATAGAGGAATTATGGGTTTTTCATTTATATCATAATGGGTCAACACGCACCTTAGCAAATTGGTGGTATGACTAACATAAGACCATGATGACTCTGGTAGGCAGTATGTTGCTTTTGAAAATGCTATTGTTCTTTTGTGAGATAAAGTCGTCATCAAAAAGACAAATACATTTGTTAACTTTAAACAGTTTAAATATAACTATCACACATTTACAGTATAAATGATGGCAGGATTATATGTTGTAAAAAGCGAGTATTTTTTGGTTCTTGTGAGTTCTAATTTTCCCCCCCTGAAAATTGGGCAAATTTTTTTATTGAAAAGTTTCTTGTTCTTTGGCAACTGTGGTGGTACTTACTGTTTTTAACATTATTTTAACTTGAACATTTCAAAATGAATCTGTTAAACTTTAATTGGTATTTTCTCTTTCAAACTTATATTTACATTGTGGAATTCTTGACGGTTTTACGTTTTTAAATTATTTAACTACATATGTTTATTTAGTGTGCGAAAGTTTGTGGCCAATGGTGGCCCTTTTTTCCCACCTGGATGGCAATAAAATGACCCATATTTTAAATTAGTCTGAAAAAAATGTTTTTAAATTTCTATTTTGAATTCGATGTGGTGACATGTGATGGCATCGCTCTGGCGGTCCGCTTTTGTGGTTAAAAAACTCCTCTCGCATCTGGTTGTGTGGTTGTTTTCTGGGTTTGTTGGTGTGGGTTGGTGGGTGCGTCTGTTTTCTCTTGGTTGCTGTTGTCTTGGAAGTCTTCGGAGAATTCTTCAAGATCTGTTCATAGAGGAGAACACAAATAGTTTGAGGGAAGGTTTGGTTTTAGTAAATGAAGTCCGCAAATTCTTATCTTATGAAGAATTGTGTACATATATTACTCCGTTGTTATGAACTACAATGTGAACTTAGTTGGAAATATCAAAGTGTATGACAACAATTTAATTTAATTTTTGTGCACACAATACAAATTTTAAGTGAAAGGAATGCATACTCCTTTTGGTATTAGGAGTGCTATTTACTTTTACTAGTAATATACAAGCGTTTACCTTTACAGGCAGTGTCGCCACTGCACATACCATGGTGTCTGACAGTAATGTTTGTTGAACTCATTGTGCTGAGTTGGTTTAATGTTTAGAGGACCATATTTTTATCGCGTGTTGATCTGGATATAAAAGGTTGGTTATACTGAGCTTATTTTTTTAGTTGTGCACATACCTTTGATATCTGCCATCCTGCACTGGCTAACTCTTCCTGGGTGGCCCACTGGCGATTTTCTGATGAGATTAGGAAAGCAGAGCAAAGTATTAATAAACAATATTTGGGTATTTATATCAACGAATGTCAGAATATCATCTGTAAATTCACATTAATTAATGTAGTTTATTTAAAGCATTGATGACATCAAAGTTATTGTTTTTGGATTATTCAACATTGAATGTAATGAAATTAAAATATGAATTAAAAAAGGCCCTAAACTTTGATTTCATCTCAAGAGATATTTCGAGTGGTAAATGGATTCCTGCATTGTATTGCATTAATTTAATCATAAGATTTTTGTATAAAATTTGGGGGTCTAACTTTAAAACATGCATGTTAGGGACTGGTATTCTGAAATGGTAATCTTTGGTGGTGTATCTTTTGAGGCGATAGTTTTCTTTATATTAATAGTGGCGGCCAGTTTTAAAAATTACTGGGTTAACTTGTCAAGCCCTGTCGAATTTTAGATGGTGGCACATTACTATTTTTTTTCCGATTTTAAACGATTCACACAATTTGAACTCAACACTTCAATAAACTGCATTTTTACCAGTCCCCCTGGATACGGATTTTACCATCTCACCTGATAAATTTGAAGCCTACACATTCAAATTACCGATCAAGCACAATTCAGAAAGAATTCATATTCTGCAATTAAAAGTTGCAGTTATTTAAAAAGTTTAAAAAGACTTCAGTATTCTGCATATTAATAGTGGCAGCCATTTTAAAAATTACTGGGTAACTTGTCAACCTGTCAATTTATAGATGGTGGCACAATCTAATTTTTTTTCCGAGTTAAATAGATCAATCACACAATTTTGACTCAAACACTATTCATATAACTGCATTTTTACCATGTCACCTGTACGGATTTTACCATGTCACCTGTACGGAGATCGCCAATTCGACATCAAAACCCATTTTCCATATAACTGCAATGTGACATTTATTATCAAGATCGCACAAATCCTCATGCACAAAGGGTATTAGCCAACACCGAGTTGTTTAATTTGTAGCCCAGCGGTTTACAAATAAAAGCAATTCTTACCGAGATCAACACAAATTTACAACGGCATGTTTTTGTTAAATTTTATCGAGAGATCCACGCAAATTTGAAGCCTATTGTAACCCATAACATGTACTGAGATCGACACCAGTGACTGTGCATTTACTTAAGTACTATGCAGCCAATTTTCGGCTATTAGAGATACACTTGTTGAGAGCCTCATCTGTGTTAAGCCACATGAAACTCGACTCAAACTTGGCTGTGGGCTAGTTTGGACGATTTACGGTGTGATGACCTCAACTGACTGTGGCTGGTTTGGACCAATTTACGGGTGATTCTAATACTCTCTTTGACATTTTATATTACCCATATGTCATAATGTTGTAGTAGAGAAGGGATGTCAAGCTTTTATTTTCAAACAGATTTTTGGAAACCTGACTCATAATTTCAGGAAAGAATGCTTTTGTTAATTCTACATTTTTTGAAGCCTAATTTAAGAAAAGATTATCAAATTGAATATTACATACAACAACTGCATTTTTTTCTAAATTTTTAATCGAAGATCACACAAATTTGAAGCCTATGGGGTACCCATGCATGTGTACCCGAGATTGACGCCAGTGACTTGAATTTTTGACATTTAGCAGCCGGCCGACTGTATAGGTGGTGGACAATAAGCCTGCCGAATTCATTTCCACACTGGCAGCTCAGATAAAGCCTTTCACACAACCTTATTGATGATTCCGAGAATCCCAATGAGCATCGAACTCAATATTAAACTGAAAAAACTTCTAACTCTGCAATCACGAATTTTCTCTACGGTCGTTGCGTAACTCACCTGTTTTGCAACTACAATCTGTTTCAGCAGCAGAAGCCCTCGTAGCGTAAGTGGTACAACGTTGCTTAAACTGGTAAAAACACAAAATAAAACTGATAAAACAGCTGGAAAAAACGTATGTTTCAGCTATAGCGAACCAAGGTGACCTGTGACGCTTACCGACCTAAAGTCGGCAGTGAAATGGCACGAGTGCCGTTATTAAAAACACCATTGACTAACACGTTTCGAAAATACTCACCTGTTACTTTAATGAAAGGCCTCAAACGTAAACCCCGCGCATCCATATTCATGATACAAGGCAAGGGAAACCGTGGTGCCCATGTGCCTCGCATTTTATTGGTCCCAATCGACAGCCCAGTAGCTCTCAACAAAACTCAAGCAACGAATTGCATGATCGCCAATATGCTCGCTTGATGAATATTGAACTAATCGAACGTTATCGGAACCCTGAGAACACATCCAGTTCATTGGTCTGACATGGTCACGCGCTCATATATTATGCATGTATATTGGCAATTAATGAGCTAATTAATTGATCAGCTTCGATCACCCCGAGGTTGTGAACGTTTTAATCAACACCGATTGGCCACACGGGGCATACATATGCATGTGAAATCGATCACCGGTGTGCAGGTTCTGCTTTAATAATATAGATGTAGAACTGCTAAAGAATCTATATTCAAATACTTACCTAGTGTGATCAAATGAATAATTTATAACCAGTTCGAACACAATTGTACCATTCTATAAACCCCATGATGACTTTGAACTGTTATGTGCCTATTGTACTAAAACCATAGATCATAGATGGGCAAACTGTACCTTTAAAAAACTGTTGGTAAACTTTTCATATATTACTTTTGGAAAATTTCATAGTATATTATCACCAAATTGTTTCTTTTGCAGTTTGTTTTGGGTTAAATTATACAATTATTGGACTATGTCCGCTATAGCCTATGGAAAGCTTGATTTCCGATTTATGAACCCGTAAAGACAGTCAGCAGCTCGGGTGTTCATTTGAAACAGGACGCAAAAGTCACGTCTCATTTGATCACTGATGGTCATTTTATCATTTCCTGATTTGGCACCTTGGGAGTAATTCCATAGGGTGTTTTGTTTATGTCTTTGATGTTTTTGAAAGGGCTGATTTGATACATATATATGCGCTGTCTTTGTGCTATTACACGTACATTCAGTTAATAATGGAATCAAAATAAATGAGGAAGACATTCGAAGGTGAAAAATCACATCTATCATTTATCTGTTTGACGTTATAAAATTAAAACCGCCTGGAACTGTATTGAAAAGACAAATTAAGCCTTTGCAAATAAAATGACCTTATCAATGCGTTAATGAAGTAGATCAATTATGAACCAAGTTCTAAGTAGAGTACATGTACTTGTATATCGAAGTAGATTATTACACGACTTTTCATAAAACATGATATTTTGTTTTGCTTTATTTTGCTTTGTGTTTTTATTATTAGACAAGTTTACCCTAGTTACAAGTTTAAAACCTAGTAAGAATAATAAATAATAATAAAACAGTGCTTATAGAGCGCCTTACACCGAGGTCTCAAAGCGCTATACAAACAACAACAGTACATGTATATAACAAGAAATACTTAAATTACAAAATACAAAATAAACCTGAAAACACGCAAATTAATCATCAAAAACAAGTTTGAAAAAATGTGTCTTTAGATTTGACTTAAATTGACCAACAGTCTGACATTTTTTAATGTGGACAAGAAGTTTGTTCCAGAGTTCGGATGAAACTTTGGAGAATGAGCGATGACCATATGAAAGAGTTGAAACAGACGTAGGTACAAGGTTCATTTGTGAAGATGACCGTAAATTACGAGATGGTTTGTATTTCTGTATGAGTTCCTGAAGATAAATTGGTGCCAAACCATGGATACATTTGTAAGTTAAAACTAATAGCTTGTACTTAATGTAGGGCTGCAGATGATAGCGAAACGTCGCTTCGTTAAGCGAAAAGTAATTTTTGGAGTACATGTTTGATTTTTTGGTCTCAATTTAAGGTCCAATATCTGAGGCTTCTCACCATCATTTTTACAAGATTTTACACAAATATTTAAAAAGTTACAGCCTCATTAACATGAAATTTACATAATAAATTAATGTTTACCGGGAGTTAGATTATTGCCCATAAATCAAAATAAAAAATGCTTACAGAACTCGGGTTTTCAGAATTCGTTAGCTAACAAAGTGTGTTTCTCAGTATTGCAAATAATAATTTCATATATCATTCGTAAAATAGTTATATTTGCATATTTTATCTTAAAAAATGGGTTTTCAAACAAAATGACCCATTTCCGTTTCTGTTTACAATAAAATCTTCCAACCAAGCGTAATTTTAGGATAGTATATTTAATAAGTAATTTGTTTTGCACCTACAGTGCAAAAATCAGATCCAGAACGAGCTTAATATTCACGTTATGTCAAATAATCTGAGTCTCGTTGTTTTGCACAATTAAACATAAATGTATTCTCACGTGTATAGTGTCACTCGCCGGGATCACTCGCCCATTGTCATTCAATACAATAGAATGTCAACTGCTTTAATCACGCAATGTTTCTACTTTTGCATTTCCCGGAGAAATTTTGTTTACTCTTTTGGCGTTTTTACTGTATTTTGATTTCAAAGACTACCATATTTTTAGAACACCAAGTGAATTGCAACAGTTTCTGAAAATGAATATACTATAAAATGTTCCTTTAATAATGTTTAGTGTTACATTTTTTTTTTAAAAAATCTAGAACTCCGACCGTTTACAAGTGTGCACTTGTGAGATTCTGTCCCGATATTTATGGTCCAGGACCATAAAACGTGTGCATTTATGGCATTGGGTATGTTTGCAAGCATCTATTAGAAAATAAATGGGTTGTATATTTACTTCAAACAGGAATACTTGCGCCTAAAGGTCACGAGAATTTAAAAAATATGACTAGAAGTCGATATAAAGGGTTTTTGTAAGCAGTTTCTTTTCATTTTGGTAAAGTAAATTTTGAATATCGACGTGCTCTTCAAGGAGTACTGAAAGTGTTTTACTACAGAAGCGACAAGAGAATTTCAATACTTCCCGACCATCATGCGTCCAATGGTGAAGTTTTGTACAGTTACTGATGTGATCGTTAGAGTTGATGAAAATGGCTAACTTGACATTACTGATCACAAACTTGCATTTTAAGAGCTTTTCATCTCTAACGATCCACATGGCACTGTATAAAAACTTCCCATGGAAGCAATCATGTGGGAACTACTGGTATCTTCCTTGAAGACGACTATTGATGACGTGTATTTCTTGTCATTGAATCACTTTCACAAACCAAAATATTAAAATATTTAAGTAACTCATTTCATTACAAAACGAACCAGGATTGTGTTGAGACATTGACAAGGCACTATCAGCTGACCACCTAAATAGCATGATCAATATAAATATGCTGTATGCTGAAATTGCAAGATTCACAGTTAACATTCGCTTTATGTTTTTTCTTTTTAAAATCGCTAAACTGATTTAAGGGATAAAATAAACAACCCACAAGACCACCATACAAACCGAACAACAAAAATCCTAAAAAAAAAATATCGTCTAATGGCCCGACTCATATCAGAAAAATTTTGGCTTTGCAGAGAAAATGCCGATGTTCCGTGAACTAATTAGACAATTGTTTTAAATTGTTCATGTACTTCCGTTTGGCAAGATTTAAAAAGAGGATGGGCCCATTTAGGATTGAAGTTTTCATTTTGAAGATTGGACTTCACTCCAAGACCCCATCTCTAAAGTTTCGCGCCGAATTCAATCCGTTCTGATGCGATAGTCAAGCACATTATATATTGAAATACTCAAAAAAACCTGTATTGTACTTCTTGGCTTGTTTGTTTAATTTAACCGTTAACCCCTTAAATGTCCCTAGAGGAAAATGACACCAACCTAAACGATCACCGCAAAAAGGGATGTAGCGTTATTTTTCTTGTAATATCTAGGATAAATTTCACCATAAAACCTACCGGTCCCGCTCCGTGATTTTTGTGAAGTGGAAAAAACCAACACGTTAGCGATATTATCCCCAAACTCGCTTTTTACAAGTGATATAATATCTATGCCTTCCCCATTTTACTGCATACCGAGAATTAATTCATCACAATCGAAAGACATTTTTCAACTTAAAAGTGGGTTACCTGATCGACAACCAATCAAAATTAAGATTTTGGTATCGGAAGAAATTCATGGAAATGTCACAGGAAATAGTTCCTTTTTCACGTATGAAATGGCGTTATCCTATGAGCAATTAATTTTGCTTCTAAATAAGAATGGAGCAATTTTTAGATAAAGTCATATTCACCCATGTGAGGGAGAAAGCATCGTATGAAATAAATAATTAACCCTGTCGTGTACCCACCTTTAGGTCCAACATGATTTAGCGTTAAAATCCCACTCTACAATTTGCGTGTAATTTACAGAAAATAATGAAAAAAGACAAAATACAATTATGGTATTTGACTAACAATAGAGACAAATATGGTAATTTTTTTATATCCAATTTCCATGCCATTCTGACCCTTAATTTAAAATGTTGAGCCTTCTTAATCGAGGTTTAAAGAATATCAGCTTATTATACACTAATTATTATCTAAATTTAACATGTAAATTGACATATTACGCTGACAACACATACCTTATCCACTACCATTACTTACAGATATGAAGGTAAAAATATGGAACTCTTTTTTTTTTCAATTAAAGCAACCCAAAAATTAAATAACAAAAATTACAAGGAATCGAGTTCTATCAAATATTTACAACTATTTATTAAAAAAAAAGAAAATATTAAAAAAGTTTTTGGCATTTTTGATACGGCATTAGTAGAAATCAAACATATGTTCATAGTTCATATTTTTACAGTAACCGTTAAGTTAAAATAGCACGTAATTACGCGAATATGACACCGGTTCGGGTATAGATACTATCTTTGTGTGGTATTTATTACCTAACTAACCGTTTATGTACAGGTGGTAACTCGACCCAAAATTTGTACGGGGTGTGCATCCCGCCAGGTACAAATCGACGACCCCTGTTTATAGTGACCAAATTGGTACAAAAATATGACCCATTTATCTAGTTGGTTCGAAATTTCGAACCATTAGAAGTTGGCCTTGAAATTTCGTCACCATTTTCATAGTAATCTTCGCCAAATCGGCCCATATCATATAACTACTTTTTTTCCAAAAAAGCCGGAAATCACCCCTTTTTCACCTGTTTTAGCGAAAATCGGAAAAATTGACCCATTTCCATAGTAAAATGCGACAAATTAAAAAATGGACCCATTTAATATAATAGCATTACCTACTAAAAAGTGACCCTCGTTATAGTAGCCTGTTGGGAAAAACGACCCATTTGTTATCGTAAGGCGTGAAAATGCGACCCTATTCGCGGCACATATGTACCTACCCTTTTCTACTGAGTACCCCCCCCCCCGGTATTCAGTTTTTTTTCTGCTTCCATTGTACTTTATGTTAGATATCAGAATAAAGCGCGAGATTGTTTTACCGGATTGACCGTAATTTAAAGGGTAAAAGACTGGTAAAAAAGACATTTTAACACGCACGATAGTTTCACAAGATTTTTACAGTGTCCCTTCAAATGCAAGTGATATGCGGTGTAGCTGATCTATGCTTTACATTTATCCTAACATGTATTTTCATTTCAAACTTAACAACAATCAAGACTTGGTTGTTTTCAAAATCGCAACGTTAGGGCTTTATTTGTTTTTATGGTTTAAATTTCCCTTTGGTCTATTTCATGTAATCGAATTCCTATCTCTTCCTGGTTGTCTTTGCAATATGAAACATTTCTTACTTAACAGAAGAGATATATCGCAACAGATAAATGTAATGCTTGTGTTTTGTAATTGTTTTGGTTTTGCTTGCTGCTGTTGTTGTGGGGTTTTGTTTTATTTTACTTTTAGATGACATTTTTCATGAAATTCTGAAAGAAATTAAAAGTTAAATTATGTCATGTGTCATATCTGTGGGGAATCGTTAACTTGGATGAAACAGCTAACAATACATTCTCACCAGGTTCCTTTTTAGAAAAGGACTTCCCAAGACCAAAGGGGGATAAGGATTAATCATGTTGACTCTGAGTATTTTTAAGCGCATTTCGTGATTTCCATACCTTCCATTTTATTTCCATTATTCCCATAGATATCCTGGAGAAAAGCTTTTTCCCAAATTTGAGTTGAAATCTTGCGGTTTTGTGTTATTACAATTGCTTTGTTTCCCACTGTCCCATAGATCGTTGTGCTGTATTTCTGTACAAATCAAATTGCGAAATTTCTTAAAGAAACGACCAAATTTGCACACGTAAGATTAAGGTACACGTGAATACTAATGCCTGACGTTTAGATTGATATACCTCAACTTTTTTTTAAGTCGGGGACTTGGTTTTGGATTCACGAAATGCCCTTTAAGCACCTGTTTTTTCATGCCCTCTATGTAATTATTGCCAAGCTTTTACATTTCGGGCTCTAAATTAGGGAAATTAACATCTTAAAGATTTTTCCCATGTAAATTGTATCACAAGCCAGTCATCAGCCAAACATGATGACAATCAAGACCAAAGGAGTTTTTTTTCTGTCAAGAATTAGTAATTACATCTATTAAACAAAGAATGGCCTTGTTAAAGTATTTATTAAGTGAAAATTACGACAATTTAGGTGACTAAGCCTTACTTTGGCTAATTTCCCTGGCCTAACTTCTAATTTTATTTATAATGAATGTTACTTGATATGAACCAGATCATTAATATGATTCGAATAATGTTACAGGACTCCCTGAAACGTTTTGCGAATATTTTTTCGACTATGTCTATAATCTACATGATTTACTTCTCCCACCAGTAATTGCATGAATGACAAGCGTGGGTTTTATTTGTAGGTCACATATGTATATAATAACACTATCTTAAAACATATAAAGCCTTTGTTATTGTTTTAATTAATTTTTAAAATATTACACTCCTTTTCCTCCTATAAAGTGCAACGAAGATCGCCATCGCATAAGAATTGATTTGAGTATTTCGCGAATACGAAACCTCTCCTTGAAAACAAGAATGATGTATCGTCAGACTTGATAGAGAGAACCCGAGAGAGAAGTGAGAGAGGGGAGAGGACCACAGAAGCGGTATCGTAAACAGCCGGTGGAAGGGGTCACATTGCCCCCCAAACGGGTCTGACAAAGAAGTTGTGCTCAGCCGAACCGAAAAAAAGAATAAAAGTGAAGAAATGAAGAGGGGAAGTTGAATGCACATGATGTTAAAACATTGCCTGGGCTCCTCCGTGTCTAACACGTCCTTGCCCCTTCACGAACAAAATTGAAATTGAAGAGCCTGCCATTTCGCCGGGCCAAAATATTAAATACCGGGAAAATTTTGAGACCCCACCCCTGTTACTCTACTTCCCTGAAAGAGAGAGAAAAAAGATACATAATGAAGATCGAGGAGATGAAAAGAAACATTCACAGAAACACATTACACATTCTTATAAGGAAAAGACGTATAATCAAAACGGGAAGGTGTTAAAGGAAAATTAGAATTATGAAAAACCTCTATTTAATGCAATGTGTAGATTATTATCTCTAAATATTAATGTGCAAAACCCGGACTTTCCGACGAGCTAAATTTATTTTTTTTACTACCAAATTTCAATGATGGGAGACCGAAGACCGCGCGCTTTCACACTTATGTAGTACACAGATACAGTGTAATAAATAAATTTTATGCAAACTATACCTTATTGTTTTTAATGTTCTTTGCAAATATAATTCACCAGAGAAGACTGGCCTTGAACATTCTAAAAAAACACTGTTTTGATATGTGTCGTAGGCCACCATCCGCACTGTGATATACGCTCACTATAACAATGGTGCAGTTTGCCGTGCAGACAATGCAGCGAATACGAGTGTGCGGTACTGAAGCGTCTCATGATGTCTTGTAAATTCATTCATATTTTACATTTTCTGGATGCTATAGTCCAATTTTTGGTTTGGTGGAATAAAACAGATGTACAAATGTATAATTGTTCATATATTTGCTTAAATTGGTGATAATAAAGGCAGTAAATGGTGACAATATTAAGTAAGTCATTTTAAAAATATGAAAAATCAAGAAAAAACATAACTATGTATGTTTTTTTTGTTTTTTTTGGTGATATATCTATATATTTTAGTTACTGTATCAATGTAACAAAATGTCCTCTACAAATGCACAAACACATAGTGATGTGAGATTTACTTCTCGATTTATAAGGTTTTTATAAAGCATCATTCAGAGAACAAAATTTATGCAAATTTTATGCCAATTGTGCAATTGTTTAAAAACTACAAGTGTAAATTTTTTGTAAAAATCATCTGGTGAGCCTTTGGACTCTTCTGAACTGATTTCTATCAAAAACGCAACATGTAACCAACTTTTAACGTTTCTTGATCTCGACATTTCATCTGCAGCAGCCCTAATATGCGGAAACCCCACGGGCAGGCCAATGAAATTTTTTGAGAACTGGTGTAATAGTTCACAGAAAGTACGAGTACAAATCTGGCAGCATATTTTGAATTCGCTGTAGTTTAGCTATTTGTGACAACATATATAAACTAGGCATTGGTCAATACAACAAGTTATGAATGCGTGGACTAAGATTTCAGTAGATTTTAGATCAGGCAATTCCTTATGCTACCTATCTTGTACAAAGCAAAAGAAGCAGAGCGACAAATGTTATTTATGTAAATAGCACAATGCCTGAGACATTTTCCCAAGTATACACCGAGTTGCGTCACGCTTGACATTTTTGTATTGCAGCATGGCGATTTTTAATACTGGTTAATGGACGGTTTTCTGAAGCGAGATGTGACTGAATAACTCAGTTTTGTCCTCTTTTCAATTTAAATCATTTGCATTTGACACGCTTTAATATCATTAATACATTTGCAAGATCTGTAATCATGGCATGGTCATAATCTTTGTTTCATAACAACATAAACTTTATTCCTAGTTCCAAGCTTAGTCCTATCACACCTTTACCCTATTTACCAGCCTAGTTACAAGCTTAACGTTCGTTACAACTAACCCTATTATCACCTAGGATAAGTTCCCCGTCATTTCAACGCCTACTGATATTAATTAAAATCTCCTAATTTCTATCATTACCCTTCCTTGTCTTTTTCTTAAGGCATCCTTTCCACCTATAATATTTGATTATAAATCTATAAAGGGGTTAAGAAAGTCAACATCTTGTTTTGTGTGTTTGCGGTCCAACCCATATTAAATGTGGTTTTCATAGGAAATTCCATAGCGGAATTTTTCAGTTTTGTTTCTTTCATTTGCTTGGTGGTGTGATGTTTCCGGCATATTACTTCAATAATGACTTCGTCGTGCATGCTATTGACAACGCTGAATAGCTTCGATTCATGTAGGCCAAGAAAAAAAGTTTGTTCAGAAGAACCGCGCGCATTTTTTTTTTTTAATGGTTTTGACCGCATATTTGTTTTAGGTTTTACTCACTTAACATTTTTTTTTTTAAATTTCAGAAAAATGCAAAGTCGGCCACGAGCGGCTGGGAAAACTGAAAAAAAGTGATCATCAAAAATGCATTAAAAAAACCCGCATTTCGCATTAGAATTTTTCAAAAAAAAAACCGCATATCGCATTGCGTTTTTTCATATTTCTTCTGAGACAAACTTGGGTTTTTTGCCTTACAACAAATTCTGGATGCTTTATAAACAGTTGTCATTAGTTGAAGAATTAAGATGGTGCATCAGAGGTAATTAGTGAGTTTAATTTTAAACTCTGAAGCGAAAAAATAAATTGCAAAACAGGAATGATTGCAGGTGGTTCCAGATATGAGTCACATACGACAATATAATTCAAAAACCCAAGAACAAATCTCTTAAAAGATCAATACAAAGATTGATTCAAGATACAAAGGTGAATAAACTGGTGAATAAGGCTCTGTTGGACAACATGCACCTGCTGCATAACACTGTCAAAGAATCACACCAGCTCGGCAGACAGAGACTGCGCTCTCGTCGACCCTTCTGTCGACACGCTGCTAAACTCTCCAGCTCCCCATTCAACATCTTACAGACATGGAACACTGGCTGGCTAGATACTCCAAGACCAGACCAATTCACTATCACACCTATGACAGAACTCCCACCAGGTAGCAATCTTCCACGTAAGGAATGAGTCACCTTGAGCAGGATTCGCACAGTAGTCGGTCGTTTCAATAGCTATATTATGCACTGATGTGGGCTGCGATCATCTCCAGCCTGCCAATGTGACTTTCCATCACAGACTGCGGATCCCATTCTCAATGAGTACCCTACCTTTCGTCCACCGGTGTACCTAGATATCTCAAACCCCCACCAATCACAGTGATCGGCTCTACCAACGTCACCAATTAGCTGCTCTGCCCCTATACCAAGAAGAGAGAGATACAAAGGTTGATTCACTTGTGCAACGCTCTCCTAGCATTTCCGCAAGGAAAAAATGAACTGGTATTTAATGATTGCCAAGATATTTTATCATCATCTGTCATTTTCAAAATTTCAAATTACTGACTACCACCTTGTTTACACTTGAGTTGTAACATCTCTTTGTGTAACGGTATTGTTCTTCTTATTCTAGTGTTTTTCTTTTCTTTACTCAATCTCGTGAGATGGATGTAAATGCTTTTCAATGCATGTATTGGCTTGAATTCAATATTATGTATTTTATCTGTTACTTGATGTTTTTTTGTATTTTTATTGTAGTGTTTTTATTGTCTTGAATTCGTTTGTATTGGGATCAGTGGAAGAAGAACACCATTTGAATCTAATCACCGTGTTGAGATCAAGTTTGATATCATATGATATAACGGTCACGATTTTAATGGTAGCTTTCGCCCTGCAGTCAGATCACGCTATATGTCCACTTCTATCGACTTTCACGACACTTTGTGCAAATATTTATTTGGCCATTTTGTGATCATTCGCTTTCACGCACCCAGGTGCAAGGCCTGACCGTTAGCCTATGAAAAATTAATTCCAGATCTATAAGGCGTGGAAGCCCGTCCAACACCGCGAGGGTGTGGTTTATAGCCAGGGGTAATTAATGGCGTCTCGTATGGGCCAATCTATGGTAATGTTGTCAACGTCCTGGTTGTTGAAACACTTTGGAACAATCCCATATGTGATGTTTTGTGCCTAGAAGGGTTGATGAGATGTTTCGTTTCGGAAATGTTGTTTTTCGTCTTGCATGTTGGCGATCGCTTGCACGCTAAATCTGATTTGTGCCACAAACCTTTAGTATGAAATATAAATGGGTTTGCGGTATTGATGCTTACAGTTTTCTGCATACATAGTTTAAAGTTTTTAATAAATTGGTGCGAAAACCCGCTCCTGGAGAATTGTGTCGGCTTGTGAAACAGATTTTAACAAAATTGTCCTTTGGGTTTCTCGTGGTAATTTACTTTTCTTAAATACTTTCTGTTGGCCCTATACTGGATATTTAGGAAGATATACACAAAACATTAGGGGTGTTTCAAAAAACTCACCCGCCATTTGTCGGCAGTTTATGGCGGTTTAACCGTGTTTTCATTGCACTTTAGACGAGGGTTCATAAGTGGTCAAATTTATCTTAGCTTTAGCGAATGTTTCAAATGCTATAATTTTGTCCAAGTGTAATGAAATACAGTGTCCGTGTAACGTACCACCCATCTCCTATTGTGGTCTCCATTGTGGGCTGCTCTTATCATTGTTTTCAGCACAGTATCTCGTCTACAAGATCACGGTACATGTTGTCATGGAGGCTAGGACACTCTGGTCATGGAGACACTCATATTCATTATAACTGCGTCATAACCACTGTTATTATTGGGTGTCTAATTTAATATGAAATGCCACTTTTAAAGATTAAATAAACTGTTTAAAGTGTTTATTTTCAACTTAATTAGTCTTTAATTGAAATAAACAACTCAAAGAGTAATTCACCAGAGAGCTATCTGCTTAAAGGTTTGCTTCTATCCAGATTTCACATTTCGCCCTTTCTTGAAATGGAGTCTTGATTGTCGGTGAGTTGCAGATATAAAAATTTTATAAATCCCCTAAAATCCCTAATGCCATTTTTTGCCACTTTTTCAGAAATAACATATAGACCACTCCGTTTTGTGTTTAGTGGGAATTGCTCCTAGATCTAACAACACAAATAACCCGCTGCCTACCTTTTTTGCGGTGGATAGTCAGGTGCTAGTCATTTTGCGCCTGTGACGTAGTATATACACTACTGAAATCGGTTAAAAACAATATTGTTGTTCCGTTTTGTATGCCCAATTGTCATGAAATAGATTTCTTCCTGTTGTTCCAATGGATGTGAAATGGCGGGTACACCAAACGAAGCATTTTATCGTTGAATCTTAAGCAATTCCCATGACTGTATGTAATCATCATGAACGGAATTGGTCCTCTGACTTGACCTACTACTTTTGGTAACTCTAACTTAAGGGAACCCATATTGGAGTAACATTGGTACCTAAGAGACATGCTCGTATATAATATATCCGTATTGAAAAGGCCTCTGAATATTTTTCTCTTGCCGCTGTCCGATTTTTTATGCACACAGAATGTATGTGAACTAGAAATACCCCGTACTTTAGTATTTGAAACTTTTTTTCTGTGTCATTTGAAAATACGTAATGTGTACTGTCATCTGAGAGGTGTATAATACCCATTTGTAAACAAACTTCCTAATATTGTTTCGGTTCGGTAAATGGAACAATGTATTTCATCTTTCGTAACGGTAAAAGTTGTATCCCCTAAGGCATTAATCACAGCATCGGTTATATCCAACTATAATTATTGGAATTCGATGAAGTTTTGTTTGATTTTAAGATGAGCAACGTCATATACTACCTTTCGTGTGTGTGTTGCATTCGTGGTGGTAGAAAAAACGGGCCTTGATACTGTTAGACACCGCCGGCCGCAAACGCCCCAAACCTTCTACCAATATCAATCATTACATTTTAAGTCAATATTTTAAACATGTAAAACAAGACCAAAGGAAACATAGCAGCAATACCGCAGCGCTCTGTTTGAAATAAATATCAATTTCTATTCCTAGTATTACTTTGAAAAATTTGTATTTTATATTCTTATTTTGTATTCTAATACTACTTTTTATTATAACTATTCTATATTTTATAGCCTTTTTTCCGTATTTCAGTTGATTAATATCGCGTCGCTATGAAAATAATCCAACATTTGTTTTTGATCTCTTATCGTCTTCGACCACTTTTCGTCGTCTTTGCCCATCATTGCCTCTCCTCTCAGATATAATACTAATAAACATTTTCGTATTAAACTTTTTTGGTGCCCATCCGTTATTTTGTTCGGTGCATAGGATTTTTAATTTCTCCCGAATTGTATAAAAGGATTAGTATATTAAGATTTTCGAAGCATCAATGAAAACGAAAATCATACAGTGATTTGTAAAAACATAGCGTTTTTTGAAAGACATGGGCCATAAAAAAAAAAGTGAAATGTTTTAGAGAAACTTCACATATATATCTACATCCAGTCAAACATAAGGTAAAGACTTTTCTATAGCATGCCCCCCCATAATGTAAAATTACAACGTGGTTCCAATGAGATTTTAAGATTATTAGTGGGGGGATTTGGAGTAAAAAATTTGATATAATGTCCCATGTTGGAATCGGCACCTTCTCAAATTCTTCGTGCAGTGTCCCTAGGGCGAAATTCCTACCGCGCAACGAGGAGACATGCGTCCATGTTAAGACACAACTCGTTGCTACTATCGTCCTGTACTTCCAAGGAAAATTGATTATCAAAAACAGGATTTTGTGGGCCGCTAGCTATAGCTGGAAGGGCAACTAATTCAGTTGTCACCCTGTCCGGATGTATGTATGTATTATGTTTCTCGTCAACAGCCAATTCTCATCAACCGAAAAGGTAAACCTTCCTCCGCTTCTCTGACAGAACGTATGACCGGTTCAAGTTAAACTTGGTATGGCTAGTGATGGACACAAATATTAAGCATGTACGTTTTGTCCATTGACAAATGTACCGCCTCATTTGCATATTGGTTCTGATTAGCTAATGACAAAAGAGGTGACGCAAGGCTCAAGCTGAGACCGGCGAAATTGCTGTCGAAATACATATTTATTAAATCAAAACTAACAATGATATAAATATTGGAAAATGAAGCGGATTTTAACATGAAACGAAACGGTTCCCTGCAATTTGGTTTTCTCTAAAGCATTTGTTTTATGCTCTACAATACGGTTAACGATCATCATCCTTTTATTCCATTTTGAAAGTGAAGTGTACATATGATGTTATGACGAAGCACCTTTACTTTATCTCAAATTAATTCACAATACATACACCAATGTTTGTCAATAGCGAAGAGAGAGGCTCAATGGATTTTACAGTATTGTCAGATGATTTTTTTTTTATAACTTGAAGTAATCTTCCAAATATCACCGTTTTCCAGAATATGTAGGTATGTTTTTCAACGATCCATTACGAATAATCCTGTATTGACTCCTGATTTGCTACAGTTTGTATGATTTGCATATTAGATTTAGAATGCATAATTTTGACATTTTGTTGACTTACCGATTATTTGCCAGATGTTTAGGAAATATGATAGTAAAAGGTGATAAGAAATATCCGTATGCAGCAATGGCAAACCTGAAATAAAATTCATAAATCTACATCATTCAACAAAGTTTTCAATTCAAATCATTAGCCACTTAGAGGTTAACATAAATAAGCAGGTGCCAAGCACATTCTCTTGAGGGAAATATATTGGTAGGGGATTTGAAGTAAACAATAAAAAAAATTGATAAGTTTATGTTAGAACCCTCACATCTCAGATTAACTCATGTCAATACAGGTGTCTCGGGATAGCTTATGTACGTAGCACATACCTCATGGCTTACCAGAAGACGTGATCTATTGCCGAGAGTGTTTATTAAAGTTGAGAGAAAAAGAAAAAGCGCCTTGATGAAAATAAATTGTTGAAAATGGTATGTGTTTATTGGATGCCAGGTCCGATAAAATGAAGTGAAATTTGATTTGGCTACCAAACTGGTTTTCTTACCATCTTTTTTACTTTTGTTACAATCCATTCTAATAATAAAGTAGAACAGCTTTATAAGGAAAAACAACTTGTGATTTTCAAATACATTCCAAAAATCTACAAATGGGTTCATCTTCGCAACTTTGTCTTATCTATTGAAAGAGACATCGTTCATCAAATCAAGAACTGTTTTTTAAAGTTGTGTGCATAATGCAGAATCATATGAACAATGGCATACCCCCAATGAACAAGCAAATAGTCATGTTGACACAGGATCGTGGGAGCATCCTTCAACTAAATCGTTTTAATAATACTAGGCGTAGCTTTATGAGGTTAGTGGCGAGATTAGGTTCAAATTTTGAAAGATATATAATCTGATATAGACATATGATACGTGTATGAGAACAAGCAAAATGGACCGCTTCGTGTATTTGAGAACGGCGGTCATTAGTGCATAGTCGAGGAATATTGGACAATACATGTATAATCAATTAGCTTCATAACAATATGAACGTGTAGTCATACGCAATGCGTGAACTGAAACGTGGAAATTCTTATGTTCATATGTCCCTAACGTCCTAGAGGAAAATCTGACGATCATCGCAAAAAAGTGAGATAACGTTATTTTTTCCCCTAACTCAAGGTAGGGGTCTGCTCCGTGATTTTTTCAAATTGCATTTAAATGCAGTTAATGGACGTTTTTGGATATAACGAATTCATGTTCCATCGTAACAAGCTCACGTTCCGCATGGAAATCGACCCCTCCGGATTGATCTCTTGGCCACGTTCAGTTATTTCTGACCTCCTACATGCGTCCCCATACACCTCGAGGGTGTTTTTCAAGCATTTGTGAAAATAGATCAACTAAGACGGAATTAAACACCTTGGGTTATTGCGTGACTTATTGCCGGCGGTAGTGCATGGATGCATATGGTCGCAAAAACCCAATAGTCGTTACATTTCAAACATGGAAAGCATCAAAAAGCTGCCGTGTGAAATGATTCAATCAATCAAACCTAAGTCTTATTCGTTAAATTATTGTGCTAAAATGTTTTGAACTGCCTAGATTGGATGTTGTTTGCGCCTTTATCAAAATTTGGAATGAGCGATTCCATCTTGCCCGGAACCCATCAACCATTCGTGCAATACGTGTGCAAGGTCAATGCAAGGGTCTACCGTACTACCGCTTGAACTATTAACAAGGCTTGGTAAACTTTTAAATAGGTTTATTTTGATGGGTGATTCAGAGGCTATACAATGCTAAATCATGTTGAGCCAATCAGAGATCTGTAAGAAAGATAGTAGACCTCGGAGGTTTAAAGCTACCACACTACTCTGACGCACAAACTCCACGTTTCCCTAAAGCCCATGATATACTTCCAGCGCAGCGAGCGATTTCTGAGCGTGAGCATGCGTAACTCTTGATCTTGGGTCAGAATCCGGTATTGCGGCACGCCAATCGCTCGCTGCGATGGACGTATATCAGGGCTTAATGAACTACTACCCATGTCACGATGCATGGCTTCAAACTTACTGATTTATGTCAAAAGTAGAGCTGATTTGGTTTAGTTATCTCACAATACAGTGAAATTTTCCAGTTTTCAAAACTCACATACAAAACGCCCATATATGAAGAAGCAGTCGGGGAAGCAGTTTTCTTGCTCCACAGGGGGCGGTTGGCTTAACATAGTTTATTATCTGGGAAAATATGGGATACACCTAGTACAAACACCAAAAAACCAACACCGACTACATTAAAACCAGAGTTTGTTTGCCAGTGTGTGACTTTCTACAATAGATTCATTTGTATATCATAATCTGCATTCACCCACCGAACATTACCTGTCGGTAAAAGACGAGGCATTGTCCAGCCATAAAGGTTGTTTTTGCATCTAAATACATTATGTAGTTTGTTTGCTATTGAGGTTTAAAATTTGGAGTAAGTGGGTTGTTAGATTTTGCATAGCGTTTTGGGACACCTGACTAATTCCACCACGAGGCCTTTTTTCATACGAGAAACACGTCATAATCTGTTAGTAATTCCAGCTGAATTCCTGTATTTTTCAAAAGTGCATCCTAACTTATTCCCAGGTAATGTGAATAATGTGCAGGTCAAATTCCATATTTTCTAACATAGAGATGGGGAACTTTAGGTGGAAAATTTACCCGAGGTAAAGAATAAATCTGGACTCTACACATTTTCGCAATGGTGAACTTGTAACAAATGAAATTGAGTTTCAGTTCACATAATAAGTTAATTGATTTGGTGTGTTTGTAAACCCGGTGTTTACCGTTTTTACCGTCCCTAGAGGAAAATCTGACAATCACCGCAAAAAGTGAGGTATCCGGTATTTTTGTTTGTCAGATCTATGAGCAATTTCCTACTAAGGCCAAGGCAGGGGTCCCGCTCCGTGATTTTTTTTATTCAGAGTGGGGTTTTCAAGCCTTAAGTGACTCTAGGGATATACAAACCAATGCGAGGATTTTATGAGAAGTCTAATTACAAAGAATAAGACTAGACGCATTTCCTTCTCTCACTGAAAATTTACTCAGTAGGGCCTAAGTTAAATCAGCTTCTTTTTCCATAGACCACTCTTGTTTTTGCCTGGCTGGGCAAAGTGATTACAAGCCATAGAATTAGGAAACAGCAAGTTATCCATCCCTCTACTCTCCATGTGGAATTTGACCTTGCATATTTTGTGTCTAGGATAAATTGTCTATTTTCAATTTAACAAGAACGGTTTCTTCTCCCTGTATAGGAACATGTGTCACCAGATCAAAAAATTTCGATTTTCAACTACACCCCCATAACTATAGGATCTATTACAAAATAGATTTAAGAATACTGATACCATTGAACATAACAGAATAGGGTTAATCACTAAAACATTTTTGCCTTGTGTGTCAACTTACGAAAGTTTGTGGCTGTGCGGGAGGAGTGGCGCGAACCACCCACAGCAAAGCAACATTATAGAGGGGCTGGCTTCTCAAAACGCCAATGACAGAGAGATGGCACTCCGCCCGCGGGCGCACCAGTTGCTTTTTGTGTATGACCAAATATTTACTTTAATGTGAAATAATGCTGCCTGCATTTTGCCAAATTTGGCCTTTGGAGGGCCAATTATTAACTTTTAGTGAACATTTTAAACCAATTAAAACTAACTCGCCAAACTTCTGCGTCAAGATGTGTACGGGGTTTACGTGCATATAAAGAATATTTCTGATAATTCATTAATCCAACAACGTCTTTGAATGTAAGATCTATAAAGTATTTAAACACTGAAAATAGAAATCTTAAAAAACCTCTTCTGTAATGCAGAGGCAGCCTACCCTTTTAACTCTTGTTATTAGGAGTATTATTTTTTAGAGGAGATTAAGGTTTATCTGAAATTGGTTCTCAAGTTCACGCGCTACCGTCTGTCAATGGCACCATGTTTTGGCTATTGACAGATGCAAACTATGCACAGATAGTGGATTTTACTTGCGCAGTGGCGGAAATTAATGATCGTGTTACCGATGCTGTCTACTGATTGATGAGATGTTCCGCGTTAAAATAAAATGACATGGTATGGTCGTTGCCGACGTATTTTGTACTGTTGGCTGTTCGGATGAATCAAAAAACATAAACTGTAACCCGAGGTGATGCCAATTGATCGGCGTCGTTTCGTTCTGTCTCTAAACCGATTTGGGTCCTTCACTCTGCTCTAGACTCTCTCTCTTCTAGAAATACGGTATTAAATTGATCTTATCATTATGGATGTTATGGTATCATGTGAAGACCACAGTATCTTGTTATCCTTTAATGAAAGTATGGCAGGACTGTGGATTATCTATACCTTATCCGCACTATACACGATTATTATATCAAAGATGATTTCTAATCCTTTGTATGATAAATTGTATGGTAGCCCTTCCATTCTGAGGTTTGTCTGATTACCCAACCACCAATCGGCTGCAGTTCGACCTTAACACAATATCAGTTGGGACAAGCACCCTAGAGGCGCTGTTCAGTGTTTAGGCTGAATGTACTCAACAGGAAAACATTTGAAACACATTTTTGCGTGATTCCCATATACCTTAATCCCTCAATGTCCTTTTTTCCTCACTTTTTCAAAAATAGCGGATGCGAAACCGTTACCGTGTGTTTAGGGTGAAAGATCTAGCCTTCTAACAAGACAAATTGCGCCCCTCCCATTTTTTGGGTGTTCCGCAGGTTCGTAGTCATTTTCCCTCTAGGGACGTAAGAAATATAAAGAAGCTCATTTGCATATGTCGTCTAATGGCTTATAAAAAAAGGCGGTCCACGGTGTATATTCTTGTATTAACAAACGGCAAGCCCAAATACTCACGAAATTTTAGTTGGTTTTGTTTTGGTTCTTGTTTTGGGTTGTGTTTTTGTTTATTGTTGTTTGGTACAGCATTTTAGCCACAATATCTAGTTCCAAAAATACCAAACATATTAGATGAAATAGGTTCTAAATAGATGACATCACTTTGCAGATGAGGCTTTATTTCAGGGCAATTCGATATGATTTTACAAAGCCAGGAGCCCTCTGTTATTTGTGTGAATTCACAGACATAAATGCTGACTGGATTTTGTACGTTTTACTTTGGGCGGAAAGAGGTCAAACTGGCCTCAAATTCCGGTATGCGTACCAACCTAAATAGAAAAGACCAGGGAGACCACCTAGATGTAACGGAATCAATAGTCTTATGGAATAAAGCGTCATTTCACACTATGCTTATCCAATGATCATGGGTGGATTTTGAACACAAAACCTAAGCAGCTTATACATTATCGAGAATTTTGGTAGGTACGCATACCGGAATTAGTCTAGGGTTTTGTTCCAATTTGAGAGGTTGCATTTCTTTTTGCTATATTTGGTTACACTTTTATATATTGTAGAATAGGTCATGGGAACCCAAAAAAGTATTAGATACATTTTTTTATGTGCAAGGGGGGGTAGCCAGCAATTTTCAAAATGGCGGCCGCCATTTTGTCAATGTTTTTGAGTTATTTTGACTTAATATTCCAGTTTGTAATGAGTTTAAAGATTTATTTCATGTGTTTCACTTAATATCAGTGATGGTAACATTAAAATAACATTTCGATAACTCTTTTGAATTAATGCAGTGTCCAGTGTGGCGCCAAAAAATTCCAAATGGGCCCGCGCCATTTTTATAATATTTTGGTTTTTTGGAGTATTTATGGCTCTACTTTTCAATTTTTGTTTTCTTGACAATTTCTTGACATTAAAGTCTTTCTGATTAAATTACAATATATGTTCGTATCAAAATAAAATTTAAGTAAGTCTTGATTTGTACCATTTTTCAATCTTTTGCAATTCCTTACACATAGGGAAGTTTTTTGTTTCGAAAATATCCGCCAATTTTATTTTAAGTGTTCTTCTTTTCTTTACCATCAGCTGCTGATAAATGTATTCCAGAAACGAACAGTGGCAATTCTAGGGGCGCATTGGCCGATTGTCCTCTCATTTTTTTCTTTACCCCCCCCCCCCGCCCCCCCCACCCCAATTGAAGAAAAATGACAGATTTTGGGCAAAAAAAACAAGCGATTTGGTGGCAAAAATTGGTTAAAAAAATCTCAAAAGAATTTCACTTTTGCCCAACCCCCAAAATTCACTTTCCCCCCCCCACCACCCCCTCCCCCACACCACCCCCCCCCGCCCCCCCCGAAAAGAGTCTGGCACTGCCACATTGGAAAACGAACCTCGCAACACAAATGGCATAACACATAATATAAACATAATAAAATCGAATACAGGCAGTCCTCTAGGCAACTTTGGCATCAATGGACCCATTGCTTTGAGAATGCACTGATAGGTTGAAAATTTGTCACCTTTTACATTATTGTATTTGAAATGTATTATGTACTGAGGACTTAACAAGGGATTTATGGCATCTATGGAACCAAATTAAGCATGGTACGGCTTCTGAGGGGTATTATCTTTGTGTTAACTATCAGACCAACCATAAATTCATATTTGTGAAATTTCCTATCGTGTTCCAAACACAGTGATAAATAGGATCTAACCATAGATGGGTCTTCACTGAAATCCGCAAGGTCCTTGTCTGTTTGCATTGTTGCTTCCAACAGTGTGCGACCAAGAGATTGTTTCAATTACTTGTGAAGCCTGTTCCCGAACCACAGGTGGTGTCCTGAACTGCTTGCAGGTAGCCCCCCGTCTTCTGCAAAGACCTTTAGATCGGCCAATTCTTGTTCTCAATCTGTTGAAGGCATCGCCATCCAGCCCATGAGGAGACAGCTCCAGGTGGAAGATTCTCACCAAGTTTCAATACTGATACATTTACTTGGTTGATAGCAAGTCTTCTTTCCACAGGCTACTCTCTTAACTCCTTAGAGACTGTTTTAAGGGGTGATACCTTTTGCTTAAAAAAACTCTCTCCGATCCTCTCTCTCTCTCTCTTCTGGTTTTAAGGCAGTTAACAGCTGGGTCCGTCTGAACATATGGGTGCTTCACATTAGATACTTGGCACTACTCTCTTTTCATCTCACTATAACACTCGACATGTCTGGTGGAGCCAATCGATTAATAAGTTCTCCATTGGAGTTGGGCAAAGACATCCTGTGAATAACCCGGCCTATGCCATTTAACGCTGGATCAAGCTTCTTGGAATCATGTTTAACTTTCCCATAACAGAGCAGCATACTCTGCACATGATTACCACAGGGCAAGTGCCATCGATCTTAGTGTATGTGGACGAGCACACCATCTTGGCCAGTGAGTTGTTTCAAGATTTTTGTGTGGAACATACTTTACTCTTCGTCTTCTTGAGTGGGTCTTATAAGAGAGAAAGTCGTATGTTCAAGGTAACTCCTAAGTAGACAGACCAGGCTGTTGACAATTGGCTTCAACGGTAGATGGAAAGCAACACCTGTGTCTGGATGGATTTTGCACATAGGTGGTTTTCCTCATATAAAGGAGTGAGTTCAAGATCCAAGCTTTGGTAGTCTCCTCTCTTGGACAACTTAAAGTCTGCATCTTGGTGTGTCGATATCCGAATAGTCTACATCATAAAACAATATGTCCTGCACTCCTAGGTGGTCTTTGGTAAAGATGTTGAACAGGATAGTGGTGCGAGCACGCTCCAATGGGGTAGTTCATTCTTGAGCCTACGCAAGCTCCTTTGATGAACTCAGTCAAAGCGTATATCCTTGGTGAGTTCCAAAATCTTATTAACGGAGTAAAAAGCTCTGTGATTAACCGCATGCTGATAGTTCGACGAACACAACCCCGGTTACCGAACCCTTCCCGTAACATTTTTGCTTGTTCTGGTATGAAATGCTCCTCTAGCACATGTACGATACAGTTGAACAGAAATGTTTCAATGAGCTTGTTAAGTAGGCTTAGGACTGAATATTAGAGTCGACGCCTCTTTGGGATGATGATCTTTCCCAGGCTTTAAAGAGTGCCATCACATGTGCTTTCCTTCCCTCCATAAATTTGGTGAACTGTGAAAATAAGGCAGCAATTGTAGAGCTCAAGAAGTCACTTCCCGTTGCTACTAGGCCAAGTTTTTTTCAAAGCTGCTCCAGTTGAGATGTTGTCAAGGCGTACTGCTTTTCCCGGTTGATATTTTAGCAATACCGGTTTTCATTTCGTCCATGTTGAAGGGATGAGTGAAACCGATCTCTACTCTTTTCGGGTTATTTGATCTTCTTGGGCTTTCTTCTGTGGGCAACTTGGTTGTAACATTTGGCTGCTGTTTAGGTTCTGTTGGATCCCTTGAATCTTTCGGCTTTTCTTGGCTGTTATGGGTCATTCATGATTCAATTAAGGTATGCCAGATTTTGATCTTTCCTGGGAGATTCTCTCCGAAACTTCCTCACCTTAGCAGTTGCTTTAAGAGCTGGATTAAGGATCAGTTTCAAGCATGGTAGTATACTCTGGATATTCTTTAGCAACATTCCTTGGAAAGCCTGCTGCATATGCCTCCTACCTACATCCCCTGGGTATGAAATCTTCCGATCTTTGTTCACTAGTTGGGCAATTTGGTCAATAGTTTACTGTTACGGTAATTTACTGTTACGGGGTTTTGGTGTTCAATCCTTTTCACGTTCTGGTCCAGGTTATCAGTGATCTTTGCCAGTCTGTTTTACTGCTTAAAAGGCACTGCAGCGTTAACAAGGATACCGATTGGTCGAAGTTGAGTTATTTGAACAGAGCCAGCAACAATCTTGCTTAACCTAAGATTGTTTTTTTGCTTACATCGCTCGAAGCATGGTTGTAACCTCTCTTCCTAAGGAGACTTTAAAATGATGCGGCAGCTTAGGGTCGTGAAGATGACGTAGAACTGCCTGTCTAACCATTCTTCGACAGCTTGTCCGTTTTATATTGTGTCATAATTGTCCCCATTGTTTATATTCTGTTTGAAATGGTCCCCCCCCCCCCCCCCCCTCCCCCCCCCTTTGAAGAAATGAAGGTTTGGTGAAATTGAATGTTTGTAGAATGATTGTAACAGCTTGTAACTATGACAGAGCTGAGCTCAATGGTGAGGGCTTGTTTTTCAAAATAGACAATGAAGGTTTTCCTTCTACAATGGTGAATTTATGGTTGGTCTTTAAGTTAACACTAGAAGTAATACCCCTCAGAACCACATACCGTACGTATTTGGGTCCACAGATGCTATAAATCCTTTTTTACGTCATCAGTTACATAATACAACTCACTTACAAATTCAATATTCAAAGGTGAACAAAACTTTCAACCTATCAGGGCAGCTCAAAGTACTGGTCCACTTACTGGGCAATTGTTTGGCTAGAGACTTCTTGTATTCCACTAGCAAAACGTCGAAGTTGCGAAAGGACAGCAGGGTTTCAATCTTCATACAAAAATCTGACTTCATGCTTTTTAATTATGGTTTATATAATGTTGTTAGCATTTGTGTTGCGGTTCGTTTCCAGTGGCGGGCGGCCAAATCTCTTTTCTTCTTCTGGGGCGGGGGGGGGGGCAAGGTGAATTTTGTGGGCGGGCAAAGTGACATTTCTGGTAGCCAACATATAAAAATTTTGTATTTTTAAAAAACCAATTTTGCCCTACATCCCTGAGTTTTGCCAAAATTTTGTGATTTTTGGTTCCAAATCGCTTGTTTTCCTTGTCAACAAATTGGTTGGTGATTTTTGGCCCCCAACTCACTGACTTTTGCAAAAATCTGTAATTTTCTGGGGGGGGGGTGGCAAACTGGTGGTAAAGAAAAAAATGAGGAAGGGGAAAAATGCCCCTCCAACAGGAGCTGCTACTGTTAGTTTCTGATTACATTTAATTTGGTAAAGAAGAGAAGCACACTTAAAATAATGCGGTCATTTGGAACAAAAAGTCCCCGATGCAAGACTGCAAATGATTTTGAAAAATCAGGTAAATATGACTTATTTTTTTATATTAAAATATGTTGTGAATTTAAATCAATACTTTAATGTTCAAGAAATTCAAGAACAAAAAATTGAAGTAGAGCCATAATATACTCACAAAACCAAAAAACTATCAAAAATGGGCGGCCATTTTGAATTTTTGGCGGCAAACTGGAAACTGATTATTCAAGAGTTATCGAAATGTTATTTTAATGTTTTAGTTTTTTTCTATTTTTTAAGTTTTCACAAAAAAAAAATAAAATAAATCTTAAAGCTTATAAAACTTGGAATATTAGTCAAAATAAGCTAAAATAGTGAAAAATGGCGGCCATTTGAAATTTGCTGGCTACCCCCCTTGCACATCGACAAAAAAAATGTATCATAATACTTTTTTTTACACTTCCTGGGATCTCCTCTACAACATATGAAAGTTTTATCAAAAATGGCAAAAAAAATGCACCTTCCAAAATTTCCTAGACTAAATCGGATGCCAGGTAAACTCATTCGGCTCTACGTTGACGCAAACTGTGAAGGTGTCAATTAGACCATGGGACGTGGCCCAAATAACCAACTGCATAACACATTCGTCGTCCCCATCTGGGAGCTAAGGGAAAACCAAGTGTAAATTCCATAATAAATTTTATGATCCACATAACGGTCCTGATTCCCCCGCATAAACTGGCACAGTTTTCTTAAAAATATATAAATGTCACCCATCAATTTCTTTTGCCCAATATCAAGCCCAATTGGATATTTATACGACTTCACCAAACCATGAGCTAAGATATTACAATGGGCCTTGTATGTAGGGCCATTGTTATTTGTTATAGCCAGGTGTTCCCACCTCCACGATTCGGGTTGAGTGACAAATACCCGTCTCTCACAAATAACTAACCAGTGTACATTATACTATAGGTCGTTGACACTAAATTTCTTTTGAAAATGCCGTAAATTGAATAGAAATGAGTTAAGCATAAATTACGGCTTGTTGGCGCACAAGTTGTTAGGTCAAAGCTTGCCCATCAACATTCTCTTATGATGTTGGTTCATGTTTCTTCCTTTTCGAATAAATGAGAAAAACATGGTCCAAAGTTATTGAACCGCACTAATAGAAGCTCATATTTATTATTCGTGAATGAGGTTAAGTATTTTGGCCTGACAAGTACTCAGTCCTAATGGAGAGGCGTAACACCTGAAATCTCTTCGCTTGCGCGACAAATATAACAGGTCCTGCACTCCCAATTAAAGGGATTTGAAGTTTTTTCTACCCCGCATACCGGCCGTTGATTGAATATCTTTAACTCCATTTGTTTGCTGAAGTCTATGTGTATCCGTAGTCACTTATATTGAGGAAAAGGAATTGAAAGTTACATTTTATATATTTTTTAAGAAAGGTGCCAGTTTTATGTGGCGGGAAACAGACATTTATGTGATCGTAATAATTTATTATGAATTTACACTTGGTTTTCCCTTAGCTCCCAGATGGGGACTACAAACACAGCTAGAATGACATGTCCCATCGACTAAATATCTTCATGCTGCTTGCAATCGATAGACCACCTCGGTGTGCACGGCATATTGCCCCATATACAATGCTCTGACGTTGTTGTTTATGAAATGGCTTATCATAGGTGAACCCCAATATCGGTTCACTGGTGCTTGGATCGTGTCCTGTTTCTGAATACAATTGGGCGAACGTGTCTCCTAATGTGGCGTCAAGACATCGACGATGGTCGCGGTGATATGCATTGATGATGAGATGATGATGCTGATGATGATGATGATGATGAATGATAAACAAAGCTGTTCAAGTAAGTTTTTTGATGTCGATTTCATAAGTTTCTCTAGTTTTTTTAATTTGGTATATAACCCAACATTCACTGAAGTTTGAAAGAAATTGGGCCCGAAAAATTAAAAAACTGAAAGTTTCTTAGTTATCTTCTTTTTTAAATTAAAAAAAAAAAAAAAAAATTTTATTATATTAGTTTAATTTGGTAATACCTCAAGCCACTTTTTAAGACCACACTGAGGGTTTTCCGTATGGGTTTGTTCAAATCTCTCGGTAAAATCTCCACCATGTCAGCTTTGAAAATTAAGTGGCCTTTTCAAAAGAGGAACATATTTTTTTTTCACCTAAGGAATTCAATATTCCTATTGTAAAATGCCCCATTCATATCTCTTTCAAAAAAAAGTCGGTTTCATACTTATTTTTCGCATCGTCCCAGTGTCTTTTTTATTAGTAGTATTCCTTATGACTGTTAAACCCTAGTTGCTAACGGCGTAGTTGTTCCTGTTTTTGTTTGTTTGCTTTTGTTTTGGTGTTGTTTCTTCTTTTTGTGATGGTTATTCTTTATTACACGTTCTTGGTACTAAAAATATAAACCAGTCACAGTCTAGTTGTAATCGGAGACTGCCTCACTTGTTCTTTTATGGCTACAACTACATCAATCAACAGGCATAAACAAATTGTTTCATAATAAATGATGCTCTATTCACAAGTAAATCAATGACCCTTGGAAAACGCTCTTTTCTAACGGACCATCTGATTTTATACCTAGAATAACGGTTTAGTGCATAAAGTTCACTGTTTAATAAGTGAATCTTCCATAATTTATTTGAATGTTATGAAAACATTGCCATGGCAATGCACGATATCAGTTTCGGAAATATATGCCTAGGTGTTTCGCATGTCAACGTTTCTTTCTTTCTTCCTTGATTTCAAAATTTGAACTTGTTTGTGTGTTTGTTTTTTGTCCATGGCCAATTGGTCTGGTTGTGTAAGTCAAAAGCCTTTTACGTAATATTTCTTCTTTTTACCTTGAACATATTTTATGCTTACGTCGATTGAAGCAACAATAGCCGGCAGCATTTCTTTCATCGTATTTAGGTCATAAAAGAATATAGAATTACAGAACACGATAAACACGTCTATGCTGACTTATTATTAATTATTTGAAGTAAAATGTACAATGTGACTCTAAAAACGCTACCCAGGGTATACAAGTTATTTTCTTTCAAAGATGTGGTATCACATTAAATATTAGAACGTATTCTTTTCATCACGGAATGATTAGTCTTCATAGATCCTACTAGGTTTCACTTCGTTTTCTTATTTGAGTAAAAAGTATTTAATTTCCATCTTGAACCAAACACCGTGAAATGTCATTTAGATACTAAATCTTTGAATTGCCGCTAGAATTGTTTAAGTGAAACATATCTGATTAACTCAGCTCATTTTATTTATCAGTCAGTGAGGCGTCACTTCTGTATAACGGATTCATTGGCAACAACAAAATGAAAGAAATCACATTAAAACAACTGTTTAAAACCCTCGTAAAGCAGACATGGCAAGATTCAGTAAGTTAGCCTTAAATAAGTTATTTTCTATAAAGTTCAACATCAAAATATATATATTTTCTTCATGGAATATATTTATACATATTTGCACCTGTTTGCAATTAAACAAGCAAAACCTTTCCTGCTTTTTACAGGATCGTTGTGACATCACAAACAAACATTTGGGTGACTTCCATCCATCAATATCATGAAAGCAGACCAATTACATGGTTCGAATCCATGGTTTCTTTAGTCAATCATGGAAGACAGTTTATTGAAAACCACAACACACATCTCTCAATGGTTTGCATGGTCACCAGATACCATTTGTTTACATGCCTCAATCTTCTTAAATATTACAAATATGCTGTCAAACTTACCTAAATAAGATAAGCATGATATTATATAGTCTATATGACCACTAGAGCAATTTTTGAATTGTTTCAAAATCAGGATCTAAAACCCAATCAATACTAAGATAATGGAATGAATAAAGTATTAAGTCAACCACATCCCTCTATACATCACCTTGCCACTCAAAATTGAATATGTTCCATAAGAGCTGTCAGAGGTGGTTGTAAACAGTGAAAAAGTTGGTTGAAGCAGTTTTCAGTTAATTGTCCTCGTGAGTCTGTGTTGTGGGATGACTCAAGTTCGATGGGAGTACAGACAATGCCAATTGGCTTTGAAAATTATTGCGAACTTTTACAAAGTGATTAACTTTTAATTTGACGTCTTATAAATCTATCAGTAAAACAACTAACAAATTTGTCCAGCTCCGCTTTCGAAGTGAGTGAGATAACAAAATAGTCCAATCGAGAGAGCCTAAGGGAAAGGTTTTTTCTCATTAGGTTTGTTCCAGAAAGCATTATGTTATTATTTACTCTTCTAAGTGAGCACCTTAAATGATATATGAGGAATCACGTTATCGATCATTAGGTAAAGGTAAAAATCCATTGGCCCGAACAAAATAAGCAGCTGTCTTAAGTAATGGATGTTATCTCTGCAACAAAATGCGATTTAAATAAATATAATATGAAGAATACATTTCAATAAAAGTTAGGAAATTTGAAAAGCATTCTATGTATAATTGTATAGCAAGGATTTATAATAGGTGAAAGTTGGAAATTCTGCCATAGAAGAAAATATAGCCCTCAGATCTTTAAAGGGCAAAATGGTGTCTTTCGTTGTAACTTCAAATGCCCTATTATTTTCTCATAACCATAGTTTGTTGTTATATACAATCATCCACTAGCTGAGTGCTAACAGGTTTAATGGTTATAGAATGTGATTTCAGAAGTGTGTCAAAGTCTTCATTTAATTTACAGGATGTCCCAAAAAATGTTAACACTCGGAACGACGGGATTTTGATAACAAGAAAAGTACGAATGGGTCTTTTGTTTGGTATTCTTTGACGTCAATAAAACCAGCTTTTAAATTTGTGCCATTTATTTCATTCCAATCCGATACGTAAAACAAAAGATAGGCTTCATCAATATGAGAGCGCAAAATCAACTTGGTCCGATTTCTGCCTTATGACATGGAATGCATGAAGGCAACATGAATACCACTTGGCTTCAGCACATTTTCTTTCCATCTTAAAAGAGCTTATATAAGAGAAAACCATGCAGAACCCGGACGAGGGGTCGGCAATTTTCAGTAAGTTTGCGTCCAAAGCATCACTATGATGAAAACTCATCTTCACTTAGCTCTAAAAAAATCCCAGTGTTTTTAGAGATAAGATCTGGTCATCACAAAATGCATGTTTATCTGATTTTTTTCCAATGTCATTTTACCCCATACAGTTTTACTTAAAACCTCCTAAGTTTTCAGCACATTCACATTTTGAATTAATTTTCACCCAAGAAATTGTCAACAATAACCACCCATAAGAAACATGTCAAGTCAATTCAGCAGTGTTTCTAGTTAGCAAAAAGGTGCGCCTGCTTTCTTCTTCTAAAAAAGTGATTTTAAGCCAAAAAAAGGATAAATTTTGTGGCCTTGTTTTCTGATTGGTCAGTGGGTTTCAAGAAATAAATTTATTGGTCACAAAGATCACGCCGGGCCCTACCTTAAAGTAAATAAAACAGCTTTGTGCTCCCCCCTCGTATATCTTAAAAAACACTTCCTTGAAGTTGGACAGGTATCATGGTTATGGGGTTTCATGCAGTATTTTTCCTTACACTCAATGTGATTAAAATAACATATTATCCTGGTTAGTAGCTAGAAATAAGCACCACAATGTCTTATTATTTTGGTTACCTGCCTTAAGGCAGGAAGAACATAGGGAACATGTCCACTGTTGTTTTGAAGTATGTTGTGATGTATGTAGTCTGTTGTTGTGAAAAGGATTACATTTTCATGTAATATCGCATACTTCATGGATTTTGTAATAAACCATTGCAGTGCAATGGTTTTTGAGGGAATCCCTCATCTTGTTGATGAGGTCAAAAGGTTACATACCGAGGGTCAAAAGGCACATACCAATGTCAAAGGTCATACTAGGTCAAGTTGTAAGCTGAAATTGACCTGAATTGAAAAGTTGAAGTTCTATTGGAACCAACATTGTTTATGGATATTACATGCAAACCCTCATTTGTGTTATGAGGTTACATTAGGTCACATGTCAAGGTCAAAGATAAATGAGGCCTACATTTACAAACGCGACGGCAGGCAACACTAACAGTCCGAGGACGGATATTTTAATTATATTTTTATAGGCCACACATGCCATTTTCCTGGCCTTTTTTCAGCAAAGTGTTTTATCTGGAGCACTTTCAACTTTAGTTGCAGGGTCCAGTCTAAGGAAAAGTGCTGCGCGGACAATGTTTTAGACCAGATGAAACTTTTCTCCCCAAGTCTTTCGTTAAGCTTACTCGAAATGCAGTTCATGTTTTCGCTGTGTCTAAATGTTTCTCCAGTCGTTTTTATTGTCTTCAAAAATGGTTATGATGAATCCAGGTTCAGTGCATGCGAACAACAGTCCAGGAGGAAGATGGATGGCCGGTGTGAAAGTAATCATAGTCCGGCAGGTATCATATCCGGCTACAGAGACTGACAACTGGAAAAATATAAAGCGTGAACTAATTGACGGGAAGAGTCAATTGAATCGATTGCCTATTGTTCACCATTGTTCCCGGACTTGTAAGCCAGGAGGACCATATCCTCTGCCACACCAGTTTAGATTTTGCTATTTTTTCTTCACCGTTGCTTCCAGCTCACTCACTAGGAAGAGACCTGTGTGTGCTTTGAATTACCATAAGGGACTTGGTATGCGGACAAATCTTCTCAATTTCAAAAAGATGCCACACACAAATATATCTTGCCCACACTCTCCCTGGCGCCTTGTAGCAGAAGGTGGATTTTGTCATAGTGAAAAATCTGTCGTCGGCGTTTGTCCATCTGCTCCACCTTTAACCGCAGACCCTGATTAATCAGATGACCTTGCAACATATTACCTTAAGTTATTGTACCCCTACTGCACGTGAACGACAGGCAAAGTCATATCTGTATTATTTTCGACTTTTTCGCTCTTATTCCCCTGAAAATATGTGTAAAAATCTATCTAACACCCTGTTTCTCCAAGTTTCCACTTATTCCCCAGGCATATGTGCAAAGTCTCTCTTAAACTTCTCACTGCATTTCAAACAGGTGATTGACTAAAAATAAACTTTCACCAGATCCCAATATCTAAATATGATGAAACTTGGTATGTGGGTAGTAATGGATGCAAGTAATACCCATGCACTGTGTCCATTAGTAAACTTCATATTTGCATATTTGCTCCGATTGGCTCATTACTACTAAAGTTGCACTTACCAGTCCAAGTCTCCAAATTGACGCGAAAATTGGTATGTGGATAGACGGTTGGCATACAAGTATACCATTCATTGTGTCATCATTATTGTGCATATTAATGAGCGATTTGCATATTGCTTCTGATTGGCTCGGTAACCCAAAAAGGTTGAAACGTTAAGATTCCCAATATTTGAAAAAAAGAGGAGGCATGGTTATGTGGGTAGTGGTGATGCACGTATCCTTTGCACGTGTCCATTTTTATGGATATTAATGAGGCTCATTTGCATCTTGCTCTGATTGACTCGGTGGGTGTGACTAATACGAAGATCCCAAGATTTGCATATAATGGACATTTGGTATATAGATAGTTGGGGGAAATGCAATATCCGGGCATTGTCATCATTATTGTGCATAGTAATGAGTTAGATGCCAATTTTGCTCTGATTGGTTCATTACTAACATGTATGCGCTTCTGCCAGGATCCAAATGTCAAAAATTTGATGAAACTTGGACTATGGTGGTAAACGGTGCTTACAATAATATGTTATGGCACCGTTATACTATTTGTGCATATTAATGAGCTCATTTGCATACTTGATCATCGGCAGGGGGATCTGATAGTTTATTGTATGTTTCATCATGTCAACCAAGTATTGATAACTGTGCGTTCCATGCATTATCTTTCAATGAACTTGATCATTTTTGCTAAATCTTGTTCTAGAACACTGTGAATTACTGACACATATTTAGGACAATTCTGCGTTCTTGATAAATGATCTCAAATGTTCTTCTTCCAAGGAACTCATGAAGTTTTTACTCAGTGACCATCGTCCAAGGTCACTTCTAACCACTGAATGAATCTTAAGACTAAAAAAACACCAATATCCAAAGGGGTATTGTTTCTATATTTAATAGATGTCAAAGCACAATGATTTTATATAAGATGGGCCCATATCTCTCCTCTCTAGTCACGTCCTCAAAAAATAAAAATAAAACTGCTGACCAATCAGTCGTGTGGTTCCCCTAAAATTTGGTACCCATTTTTGGCCAAAAAACAAGCGAAAAATCCTAAAAATAAGATTTTTTGAAAAAAACTATGACACCTAAGAAGTTTTGTGTGAAAGTCATGTGGTTAATAGACTATATTACATTCTCATAAACGTTAGGGTTTTCCTTTAAGCGTTTTCCACTCTCTTACTAAAAATTGAGATGGTTGTATTTCAAAAACCAATTTATTTGCATGTAAATTAAGTGATTGTTTCACTCTTTCATACGAGATGGTCTAGAAACACTGTGATTTTTAGCCCAATATTTTCATGGAATGGTTTGGTAGAGGGTTACATATTCATTATGGTTCAAATTCGCGACCCCCATTCTTCCAGATTTGAGTATTGCATGGTTTTCTCTAGATTAACTCTTCTTAAAAAGAAACAAATGGATTTTGCAGTGTTTTTCGATTAAAGAAATACTTCGGACTCCCACCACCGTGTTTTACCAAACCGTTTATAGTTTTTGGATCTACCCACAACTGCTATTCTAACAAGAGAGAGAAATGTTGGCTCTTGAGTCTTGCCATCCTGTCTGGGAGCGAGTATGGCCTGCCATTTGTTGTCTTTATTCCAATGCCTGCTCATTAGTCCATGTAGGCTTATTCTCGGAAGTTCTCTTTCTTTTTGTTTTTGTTTACTTTAGTTGTTTTGTTGTTTATTATGCCTATAGAATACATAGATTTTCTGGGGAATCCAATAAGGAAGTTGTTCTGAATGGTGGGGTAGTTTGGTTTTGGTTTAAATTCTCTGTAATTTGAGCATATGATTAGGACTAACTCTGCGACTTGAAAGTGAAAAACGATGATTAATATTTGAAAAAATACCATAGTATGCTTGAATCTAAAGACAATGTACACACTTTATGACATAATAAGTCACAAGGAGTTCAAATATTCAATAGGTTCACAAACTGCCAATTCAAAACCACCAATCAATATTCACACTCCAATTGTAGTTTCTGTTACAATAATCACGTTCAGACAATCTTACAAATGTAACCATTGCAAATGGGACCAATCCGAATTTGACTCTCCGTTTTGACCAAAGGCATATTCTTTTGTTTCTACATATCGTGATGAAATGAACATATAAAACGGCAAAATGAAAGTTAGTTAGTTGTTTTGAGGCTATCAAACAAAAGACATGTGTATTTTAGTTTTTTACAAACGCTTGTGTCCCGAGTGTTAACATGTTGGGGGACAGCCTGTATATGAACCATAAATGTATGATTGTGATATATATGAGTGACAGTGGTTGAATAAAATAAACAAATAAAACACATCCAAAAAGTAAATCCCACCCCTGAAATTGTCTGTCAAGTTAAACAATACATCGTATTATTCGTATGAGGAGCTTAATTCAAAGCAGTGTGTATGTAGGTTATTTGACACACCTCATTGGTCGATCGAGAGTATGTTGAGTATGCCCACTGATGAACCCACCACAGTCATACTAGTTACAGAGGAAATAATGCAAACTTCTTCTTCATGCGCAAACAGATTCTCCTTCTCTGTAGACTATTGTTTGTTTATAACACGTAATTATTCGCTCCCCCTTTGTTCACAGTAATAAGGTTGCAACATCATGATGTTGCCTGATGATTTCCTTCGCCAACGAGTTTATCGAGAAAGAGGGGAAAGACACAGGGAGCGAGAAACGAAGCTAGCGAGCAGAAGAGGGAAGAGTGGGAGGGGGAAAAAAAGGAGAGCCACGTACAGACTTCCAATTTGGATGCAAGCAGGGGAAAAAGAATTTTTACTAGTGATTGTAAACAAGATACTACAAAGAGTTTTAAAAAAATCCCTTGTTATGGTTGTTCACCAATGCCAATTAACTGGAGGTTTTATTAATTTGATGGTAATTCTGGATAAGATAGGCAGATAGTGTTTTTAACTCGAAAGATGTTTCTAAGCAATTAGACTTTATAATCCAAACATGGAATAACATAAAACAAATTTTCCCCCTTGGCATAATTAACGAGATAGTTGTGGACAAGCAAGCAATGGTTGCGGATGAATCTTATGAAAACTGCAACACTTTAACTCCAAATTCGGTAGACGTTTCATATAGAAGTCCCATTGATGCAAATGAGGTATTACAGTTGATTCCGTTATGTGCTACATGACGTTGTGCAGTAGTGCTTGACGGAATGAATGGCAATACCTCATTTGCATCAATGGGACTTCTATATGAAACGTCTACCCAAAATGCTCATCTCAACTCAGACGGAGAAGCCAATTCACGCCATCTCTTCCCCTGTGCCACTGCAAAAGCAAGTGCGCATTTGCGGTTTATTAATCCGCATTGGCTTTCTATCCTTAGGCATCGGATAATCATTGAAGAGCCCGCAATAAATGAATGAATATTACAGATTAAAACATTCATGTAATGATCGCAGGTCGCGGCACACGCGCCGGTATCTCCAAATATATGCACACGGAAATAACTACTTTGCGATCCGAATGCACTTAAAAGATTTTCTTGAGGCGATATTATGCTAAGTCTGTGTGGTAGGTGAGGAGAGCTCCAGTAAATTTATTAGAAAGAAGATAAACGATATCCAAAACGAAATTAAAGCAAAGTTCAAGCAGATTCTTGGACCTTTTTAGTGAAAGTAAATGCACTACCGGAAGAATTTTGGCCACATTTCAAACCTTCTGGTTCTCTTTTGCTTTTTTTAAATTAAGAGATGATATTTTTTTCTTTGTGACAAATGTTGTGTTAATAGATTTGCTCTGACGTCACTTGTGCTGGCTATGGATGTAATATTTTGATCCAGCTGTCATCCGTTTTCCAGACAATCTATTTTTGTACCTTTAGTACTCCATGGTATCATGAAAACTATAAGGTACTGTAAATTTTCTAACAGCTATTTGGCTTTTCTTTTTTTAGCTGTGTAGGGGTTATTCTTAAGAAATGAACATTCCACGTGTCTTTGTACATTCTAATTTTAGCATGTATGCACTTTTATGCACTTTTCTTCTGGTTGCTATATAAAAACTAATTCTGAGATATCTGGATAGGACCAACACCGAACTAAACTCTAACCCTAACTCCATTCGATTAAAAGAAACCAAATCATCAATTTCAGCTTAAAGGAGACACGCCGCTGTTGTTTTGGTTTTCACTCAGATATCGGTACGCATTATCGGTAAGAAAAGCCCTTTTGCCGATCGATATTTTATCGATATGGGTAATATCGGCTCGATACAATATCCGATACGATTATCGGTTGAACCTTAATAGTATGTCATTATTTACTTTAGAACCTTTAAGATAGAAGTACTTTAGCTCAAATACCATACAGTGATATTTCTTATCACTTTTGATAAATTATCATATTACAAGTTAAAACATTTTGTAAAAGTCCAAACATTACACTACAAAAGCTATAGCAATATAGCATCAATCACATAGAGTTTGGAAATTCTGTAACACACACTCACGAAGGAAGTATAGCCTCAGATCTTCAATGGCAAAATTCATTGTAACTTCAATGTCTTAGTATTCTCTCAGAACCATAGTTTGTTGTTATATACAATCGATTGCCAACGGTCCTACTATTTCCCCATAGTAGCTTATTGGTTTATACATTCGTTTACCAAAGATCCTGTAGTTTCCCATAACCCTCGTTTGTTAAAGGTGCAATGAGACATTTCACATAACAGGTGTTCCTAAAAAATGTGAAAATCCTGATTTTTGCACCAATGTAAAGGTTTCTATCAAAAATATCCACATCTGAAAGGATTTAGCTGAAAATTATTTATTTGGTACAAAAAGTGTGAAATTTCTAATTTCATATACGAGCGAATATGAAATTCAGCTTGTTTTATATTGAAATATAAGCATATAAAAATCACCCTTTGTTTTCACTTTTAAGACATTTCTGTAGCCAAATAATGATTGCGATATCTATTGATTGTCAAATCTACATGAAACTACTACAGTTGCCTTGAAATCTCTGGTTGCACCTTTAATGCAAGCTTCGTTTAGCAAAGGTCCTGCAATCTTCCCATAACCCTAGCTTGTTGTTGTATACGTTTGTTTACCAAACGTCTTGCTGTTTCCTCAACCCTAGCTTGTTATTGTGTACTTTCTTTCGCTAAAAGGTCCTGTTTTTGTTCTTGTAACCGTAGCTTGTATTGTGTACTTTTGTTTACCAACGGTCCTGCCTGCTGTTTTCCATAATTCTAACTTGGTATTACACACTTTCGTTTACTAAAGGTCCTGCTACGTCCCTATAACCCTGGCTTGTTATTGTATACTTTTGTTTACTAAAAGGCTCAATTCTAGTATTGTTTACAGACAAGTGGTCAGGTACTTGTACCAATATTACAGCTTTCTCGTGGAACTCACTGAAAGTTCTTTCAGAACGCAACAGGAAAAAGTGGAATTTAAACCTTGGTATTAAATCAGCCATTAAATTGGTCATATGCTGAAACTGATCGTCGCCTGTGGTTCAGACAATGCTTAGAGTATATATTTATTCATACTTTATAAAATGCAGTACATTTGAGACACACTGTCTTAGGAGTATATAGTTTGAAATGTATTTGCTAGAAAATGTAACTTTTAGACATCCGTACAGCCTTTCGAGAAGAGGATGCTCAAACCATTGTGTTTCAGCAAAGTCGACAGTCGACAAACCTATTTCTTTAGGTTTCATAAAAGGCAAACACATTATTAACAACAAAAGTAATATGACCCGTAAAACAAAGATAATATGACCCGTAAAACCAAAAAAAAATAATCAATACCATTGTTGTTTCCTGCTTCTTTTTTACATCTTAATTATAACTAAAACATTAAAACTAAGGGTGTCGACATTGGACAATGCTATGGGCCATTCTCCGATAAAGTGTTCAAGTTTGGTCTCCAAAATGACCAAATATCAACATTAAGGAATTCCTGAAAATCATTGAAAATCGTAAACTTTAATATTCTCAGAACACGGAACAATGCATGGGTGATCTTTAAAAAATATCCGATTTTTAGTATATTGCCTGACGTTGGTGGATAACGTATCTGGTCGGCCTTTTTCTTAGTCGTGCTGTTCTTGATGAAAGTACGTGCTTCACCGACTTAGTCTCTATACCTTATCAGGTATTACCTTCATACTAAAGCATGGTGTAGTATTCGACTTTATGTAGCACGCCGTTTTGCAAAAGCGTAGCAGGAGGGCGGTAACGTATCTGGCGCGGTATGAACGTAACATGAGGGATTTCTTCATTACTTGGGCTGGAAATTGTTACTTTGAAACCAGATTTTTATGCAAAACATGTATAATTTAACATTGACATCTTCTCGAGTTATCACATATTGGAACATTGGTATTGCGTTATTTTTAGCAATTTTGTATCCATTCGAATTATGGTAACGTATCTGGCTGCAATATTGGCGACATGCTCTCAGAAAACTCTTGCGAAACTTTACTAATCCAATATTATCATGTTTTGAACTTAATAATTAGGGCATAATATAGGCTGATAAAAATGCAATGTAATCTGTGATATGCGCTCTTGCGTAACGAGCAGGGACACGGATTTTGGGCTGGCGACATGGCGAAAAGCAAGAATTATACATCTTTAGCCCCATTGCTTAATACTTTCTCCTCCGGTTACAACTTCTAGTCCCGATCATTTTGAAAACATAACTCCTAAGTATAATTTATATTAATAAACATTCATTATTAACGGCCAAAAACAAGCTTTAAAACTGTGCATGACTGTGAGCGACACTAAAAACGACTTTTTCGGAGAATGGACCTATGACACAATAGGTTGGGCATCCCTAACCTATACCTATGGTTTACATGTTTACCGGTATTAAGTAATGCGTGTAATGTAAAAACATTAAAACTTAATACTAAGTGTGTCGACAATGTTATGACACAACAGGTTGGGTATCCCTAACCTATACCCGTGGTTTGCATGCTTACCGGTATTGAGTAATGCGTGAAATGTAAAAACATAAAACTAAGTGTGTCGACATTGGACAATGATATAACACAATAGGTTGGGTATCCCTAACCTATACCCATGATTTACATGCTTACCGGTATTGAGTAATGCGTGAAATGTAAAAACATAAAAATTAAGCGTGCTGACATTGGACAATGCTATAACACAATAGGTTGGGCATCCCTAACCTATACGCATGGCTTACATGCTTACTGGTATTGAGTAATGCGGGTAATGTAATAGATATGAGCCAGTGAACAATGCGATAACACAATAGGTTGGGCATCCTTAACCTATACCTAAGGCTTACATGCGTACAGGGTTATTGATGTAATGTGTTGGTATATGTAAAAACATGCAAATTCAGTGTGTTGCATTGGACACTGCTATAACACATAGGGTGGCATCCTAACTTTCGCATGGTTTACATGCTTACCTTTATTGAGTAAGCACCCCTTTAACTAATATCCTGAAGCTTCTTTTCTGGAGGGTGTGCGTTCCCACCCATGGAAAAAAAGAGCTCTTGTCTACCTAGACCAAAAACCAAACCGCCCAAACCTGACCAAATTAAGACTGTTTATTTCTCTAACCGATTGCCTCGCAAACACTAATGAAGGGTTTGTACCAACTGGGGTTTGGACTGACATCAAGACAATTAATGCCACTCATGGCAGTTTGGAAATGTCAGTGGGATCTCCCATGTTCAATTTAGTCTCTTCATAAGTTTGCATCATTGGTGCTGACAAGTCACAACATCGGAACGGTGGTTCTCACGGACTTCTCCAAAGCATTCGATATGTTTAGTTTAGACACCATTCTATTCTCATTGAGAAATCTATCCGCTTGGGAGTCCGGTAGATCATTGTCCCCTGGTTGGGTGACTTGTCAGCAACGTGTTCAATGGGTTCGGTATAAACAAGCGCTCTCCGAGTACAAGCTTCTTAATGGTGCTCTACCTCAAGTACAAAATTAGGTCCCATTGTGTGTTTCGTGGTGTGATATTATAATGATGTTGTTTCACTGTAGAAAGTGGATCAACAACATTGTGGATGTTGGAGTACGTGGATGATCTGACACTTGCGGAAATAGCTTCATATCTCAATCAAGCAAGCTCAGCACATTAGCTCGAGAGTCACGAGTCGGACTGAACACCAATAAGCTTAGTTTGAATCCAAACAACATCGTCAGGCTCATCCAGTCGGTGTGCTTCAAAGCAGGTTTCCCCCTGCTCATTGCTAATGCTTAAGTATTTATTGATGTTCCCCTCAATTTTGTTAAGCTCGTAAGCAAAAAAATTACTAGCATCTTGTACAAAAATTGATCTGATATGGGATACCAATATCCAGGGAAATGTCATAATAAAGGCATTAATTCACATTAATATAAGTGTGGATGAGTGCTTAGGCTCCTGAAGAAATTCGGGTTTTGTGATGAAGAACTGATCACAGTATATAAGGGTTACCTTAGACCCCTCATGGAATACGAGTTATGTTGTATGGCGCTTCTGCCATACGAGTAATCAGGTCAACCACGCTATAAGGAAAACACAAAATTCTTGCCATAATACGCGCATGCAGAATTATTTTAGGTCAGATTATTCATTATTGCGGAGGCTGTTCAGGTGTTGTGGCCTTGAGTTCTGGTGGATAGACGGGAAGATCACCTGTCTTGCAGGTTTGCCGACAGGCGTGCTTTCCTAATTGTTATTATAGCGTATTTTACAGAACAGCTTTTCTTTGCTCCATCCATGGATGGACGCTCATGGGCGTCGCATAACTACGCCAATGCGACAAAAGATCGCAGCTGCGGTTCAGAACTTCACGGTACCAAAATAGCCCGCCAAGTTACTCTATTCTTTACATCAGGTATTAACAAGTAGGGTTACTTATGTTCATGGCACGCCACAATATTTTGATCACTCTTCTAATTTGTTTTGTTTTGAATGAGCAAGTATAATTCTTGTGGTGTTGTCTACTATTCTCTTTTGTTTTGCATATTGACCAAGGAATTCCAAAGAATTGGTGCCATATTTTTTTTAATTTGTATGTGATATTGGAATCGTGTGATTTTTATTTTTAGTATATGTTTGCCCCGTATAGCTTGGAAATTTTAATTACGGTTGAGGTTAATGGTTTTGCATTTGATTGCTTGAATCTGATGGAATATAGTTGAACCTGGTTTGTGTCGGTTTATGTCTTGTGCAATCTACATGTTGTAATTTGCCTTTGCGCGCCACAAGGATGGGTTTTAATAAAATGAAATGAAAAGAATGTAACAACACATAAAAATATATGTGTGGCACGATGATTGGCCATATTTGCTTATATAACTACCATAGAGTAGTTGAGTAATCGCTTATACCTACCCGCATGGTTTACATGCGGTCCGGGTATTGAGTAAGTGTCGTGTAGATGTAAAAGACTTAAGAAAAATTAAGTGTGCCGACATTGGACAATGGATAAAAAAATAGGTGTGCGTGTCAATCACTTATACCCATGTTACATGCTTACGGTATGAGTAAAAAGTGTGTAACCCTGTAATAATTCTATGAGAAAATCTGAGTCTTGTAGACTATTGGACAATGACTTATTAACACAATAGGTTGGGCATCCATAAGCTATACCCATGGGTTACATGAGGTTACTCGTATTTAGGTTAATGAGTGTAATTGTAAAAACAGTAAACCTAATTGTCTGTCGAATGGACTTAATGGCTTTGATAACACAATAGGTTGGTCCTCACTTATACCCATGGTTTACATGCTTACCGGTATGGAGTAAAGTGTGTAATGTAAAAACATACAACTAAGTCTGTAGACATGGACAATGATATAACACAATAGGTTGGCATCCATAACCTATACCCCTGGTTTACATTGCTTACCGGTATTGAGTAATGCGTGTAATGTTAAAAACATAAAACTAAGTGTGTAGACATTGGACACTGCTATAACACAATAGGTTGGGAATCCCTAACCTATACCCATAGTTAACATGCTTACTGGTTATTGAGTAATGTGTGTAATGTGTATAATTCGACATTGAACACTGCTATCACACAATAGGTGGGCCATCCCTACCTATAGCCAAGGCTTACCATGCGTACCGGGTATGAGTAATGTGATGTAATGTAAAAAACATGAAAATTAAGTGTGTTGACAGTGGACACTGCTATAACCACAATAGGTTGGGGCATTCCTAACTTATAGCCATGGTTTACATGCTTACCTTTATTGAGTAAAGAACCCCTTTAACTAATATCCTGAACGCTTCTTTACTGGAGGGTGTGGTCCACCCAATGGAAAAGAGCTATTGTCGTACCTATTACCAAAAACCAAAAACCGCCCAAACCCTGACAAATTAAGACTTCTCGCTAACCGATTGCTCGCAAACTAAGTGAAGGGTGTTACCAACTGGGTTTGCGAATGACTCCAGCACAAAATTGACACCGGCCAGTTGGAAATGTCAGTGGGATCTCCATTCTCATTAACTGTCTCCTTCATAATTTGCATCAGGGTGCTGACCAGTCAACAACATCGGAACGGTGGTTCTCCTGACTTCTCCAAAGCGTTTGATATGGGAGACCATTCTATTCTCATTGAGGAATTTTACGCTGGGAGTCAGTAAGATCAATTGGTCCCATGTGTGTGACTTGGCAGCAACCGTGTTCAAGTTTTGTGTTAGGTATAAAAAACCGCTCTCCGAGTACAAGCTTTAATGGTGCTCTACCTCAAGGTACAAAATTAGGTCCCATTGGTTTTAAGGTGATCATAAATGATGTTGTTCAATTAGAAAGGACAACATACATTGAGCTGTTGGAAGTACGTGGATGATCTGACACTTGCGGAAAATAGATCATATCCTCAATCAAGCAAGCTCAGCACACGCTCGATGATTCACAGAGGGACTAAAAACCAATTAAGCTTAGTTTGAATCCAAAAAATGTCAGGCCATCCAAGTGTGCTTCAAACAGGTTCCCCCTGCTCATGCAAATTAAGTATTTTCTGATGTTCCCCTCAATTTTGTTAACCAAGCAAAAATAATAGGCATCTGGATACAAATGATCGAGATGGGATACCCCCCCCAATATCCAGGAAAATGGGAATCATTAAAAAGGACAATCAAAAACTTTACATTGCTAGGCTCCTGAAGAAAGTCGGGTTCTGTGATGAAGAACTGATCCCAGTTAAATAAGGGTTACCTAGACCCCTCATGGAAGAAGTGATGTTGTATGGCAGTCTTCCCTTACGAGTTATCAGTCAAAAGCTTATAAAAAACTCCAAATAAGCGCATGCAGAATATTTAGGTCAGACGATATTCTCTTATGGGAGGCTTGTAGGTTTGTGGCCTTGAGTTTCTGGGGATAGAAGGGAAGATCCACTGTCGCAGGTTTGCGAAGGGGCTTTCCAATCAAGCGTACAGAACATCTTCTTTCTCCATCCAGGATGGAAGCTCATGGCTCCAAACCTTCGCAATGCGAACAAAATATCGCAGCTGCGGTTCAGAACTTCACGGTCCCAAAATAGCCCCATACCCTACTACATCAGGTTACTTAACAAGTCGGGTTAGTATGGCATGCAAGCCACAATATTGATCACTTTTTAATTTGTTTTGTTTGAATGCGAGATAATTCTTGTGTGTCGGTACCATCTTTGTGTTTATCTTTGATGGTTTTAAATTAATAAGTTTAAGGATATGAACTGTATTTTATTTATAATCTGGCAATATCTGAAATTTTAATACTTGATTTAATTTGCTGATCTTACTGATATAGAACCCTTTTTTGTTCTTTAATGTGCATAATGTTGTAATTGGCCTTTGTGGCCGCAAGTGCATGTTTTTAATAAATGAAATGAAAAGAATGAAAAAACATAAAAATAAGTTGTGGGAGAGAGTGGACAAGAGACGAAAACAACGTTAGGTTGATAAATCCCTAACCTACCATGGTTTACATGCGTACCGGGGTTGGATTGAGTAATGAGGGTGTATTTGTTTTGTTGTGTTAATGTATGTAAAAACTTTAAAACTAAGTGTGTCGACAGGGGACAAGTTTTTAACACAATTAGGTTGTGTGTCTCACGTATAACCCTGGTGTACATGCTTATGCTTACCGGGATGGATGAGTTAAAGTGTGTGTTGTAATTTGTAAAAACATAAAAACTACGTCTTGTAGGAATTGGGACAATGTATTTATAACACAATAGGTTGGGCATCACTAGCTACATACCCACGGTTTACATGCTTACCGGTAATGGGAATGCGTTGTTGTTGTTTGTAAATTTTTTGTAAATTGTAAAAACCCCCCCCCCCCAAACATAAAACCTAATGTTCGACATGGACAATGTTAAACAATAGGTTGGTCCTCACTTATACCCATGGTTTACATGCTTCCCGGTTCTTGAGTAAAGTGTGTAATTAACAACATAAAACTAAGTTTGTAGACATTGGACAATGATATAAAAACAATAGGTTGGGCATCCATAAGTATACCCATGGTTTAAATGCTTACCGGTATTGAGTAATACGTGTAATGTAAAAACATAAAACCTTAATGTGTTCGACCATTGGAACAAAATGCTATAAACACCAAGAGGTGGGTCCTCCACTTATTCCATGGTTTAATGCCTTACCGGTTATTGAGTAAAGTGTGTAATGTAAAAAACATAAAACTTAAGTCTGTAGGACATGGACAATGATATAAACCCACAATGGTTGGGCATCCATAAGAGTATACCCATGGTTTACATCTTACCGATGAGTAATGCGTGTAATGTAAAAACATAAAACTAAGTGACGTCAAACATGGACAATGCTAATAACACAAAGGTTGGGGATCCCTCACTATACGCATGGCTTACATGCTTACTGGTATTGAGTAATGCGTGTTAATGAAAAACATAAAACGAAGTGTGTTTCGACATTGGACAATGCTATAAAACAGAGGTTGGATACCTAAACCTAACATTGGTTACATGCTTGCCGGTATTGAGTAATGCATAAAAATGTAAAAAAAAAAAACTGCGTGTGTTGCCATTGCCCAATGATAACACAGGTTAGACCAATACCTATTAGACATTCGAAGCGTAGAGTTGCAAACACTAAAGTAATAAAAAGACGTTGAAAAAAATATTATAACGTCTTTAGAGGTAATGTCCTTTTTCATGTGATTAGATCATGGAAAAACTAACAAGACACTACGGTATAAACGAGCATAAATTTACCTTTATAACCCCAAATGTAATGTGCTAAGCATGTTATGCAAAATTAGATTTAGGAACGAACAGACAAACGAACCTTCAGATGTGTTTGTCAGTCGCGGTGCAGTTATTTATCATGCTCGATTTTATATAAAAACTGTTGTCGACTTTTTAGGTTTAAGTTGTTGCGTCATTATGTATTAATCTTTTTAAAGTGCAAACGTGAATCAAAGTACATCTGTTTAAGATATTTTACAATGAAATAATAACTGCTTATACTAGTTTCAAATGTCATCTACGTCAAAAGGAAAATGTTGAGCATTATCACAAGAAGGCCATCGCTATGGTATACATTAAAATCATTTCCACACAGATTTATGAATAGCATACTTCTTCATGAATACTCTATGCTATAACATCATTGTACACTTAAAGAGGATTTTTTTCAGAAAGAGCTTTGAATGATACGTTATCACTTACAATATCTCATGGAGAATTCATCGCGGCCTACACTCTATTAATACCCACGCTATGATAAAATATTATCTTTTTCAGGTATTGTTGTGTAACAATCGATGGCGGAGGATTTTCTTGTTCTCTGTTTCTGAAAAATCATTAGGCTTCGTTTTATTCGTATTTTGAAAAACTTACGCAAACACGAAAGTGCAACATGTGACTTGACTTGTCTGTCATTAGGCATAATTAGAATATTAGCAGGGATCCTAAATCAATCGGGATAGGACCCTCGGTCAAGAGAATGGATGCGTACTGCACCCTGATCTGCATGAATCTGTAGCTTATATTTCGCCAGTCGTGCGTGGCGCTATCACCTACGTCATCCCCCTGTTTACGTCATGAATACGCTTTATGCATAATTAATTATGTAGCTTATCGAAAATGGTGTCGCTATCACTATCGTATCGAATTGTCTTGGGGCATTTGTACACAGTGCACCCTCCTGATATTAGAGAACACCTACAGCCTTCTCAAAAGAAATGTACACTCAAAAACCGGATTTTTTCAATATTATATCTCAACATAGTAAGAGGTCGTTTTGTACATCACATTCAAGAAAAAGACCAGGCTTTCCAGGAATTTTTATTTCATCTCATTTGCTTGTTTCAATCGAGATATAACTTCATTTTAATGCGGAACACAAAAATCGAGTTGTGCCACTTTCTGGTTGAGTGCAAACGGTGGACGATTTGTTAAACATAAGTTATTCACACTTTAACAGATATGAAAATCTTTAAAAGGGAATTACTCTTCATAAAGAACACTTTAAAGTTTCCGTAATTGTGGAGTTATGATCATTAATTTCTGGCTTTTAGATAAAGTGGAATAACATTCGACATACTGTCTGTTTGTTAGAAGAGAACCATGAGCGTACAGCAACCTGGAGGAGAGTTTTATGGTCTTGAAGTATCATCAAACGCAACTTTCTACCAACACTTTGATACTTTGCTTCCAAATTCAAATTTTTATTGACTTCAACAATTAGTAAATGCACAAAGATAGTGCAATATTTTAAACTATTTCTTTGGATTTGGAGTGTTTATTTTGGTTGCAATTACATTCCTTCTGGCATGATTTTAACAGATACCAATTTTGTAATAAATTCAAAGTTCCATTTCATTGACGTGCAATAAATATTTGTATTGTTTATTATTTATGAAAAGAAGTTATTTATCATTGAACTGATTATGTTGACTATTAAAACGTGTGTCGATAAAACTAGACTTCTTTTGTTTACTTTACTCTGTGTGTTGTTTCTTTTGTCAAGGTGCAATCTTTTGTTTTGAGCTTCAAGACAGCATGGAATAACTGGGCGAAGCAACTCTGCCCATGCATAAAAGTGGCACAAAATCGATTTTGGTATATCGCACTAAATGAAAAAAGCAAATAAGATGAAACAAACACCATTGGAAAGCCTGGTCTTTGTTCTTTAATATTATGCCAAGTAAGAATGACTTATTTTGAAATTTCATATTTAACCAATTTTTTTCTGATTGTACCACTTTTTTGAGACAAGCTGTATATCACAACATTGCTTTTTTGGTATTTTGCTGGTTAACCAACCTAGATACCAGGAGTACAATAATTTCACGCGTTGCTCCTCTTTTTTCGAAACAAAACGATTACAATAGCTAAATCGATTCCCAGGTGCCCGTTTACAACCTGTATCTGTTTCGTTTTGTATCAACATAATTATTTTGTTAAAAACTTTTTTGCTTTGAAAAACAATTGTAGAAATATAGATTATTTGCCCGTCTGATACTATTTTTGTACAGAAGAGACCGTTCAAGTGCAGATCCGATGGAACCATGTATTCAATACGGAATTAAGCCCAATCTCGTTGTAACATCATCCACATGGCGCAATTCTTTTCCCATTTGAAAAAAAAACCTATTCCGACGGATCTGCATTCAACTGTTTTGAGAATATGGTAAAATATGAAAATGTATGTCTCGTCTCGTCAAACTTTTCCCTGTTTAAATTTGCTATAAACCATGTTTATTACAGGTTTTACCAAACATTAACATCAGTTTGTCTGTCAATAATCTAATTGTTACAAATCTGGTCACAAATATGTTTTAAGCATGGATTTTTGCGCTTTGCACAGTGTCTGTCTTGCACTCAGAACCCTTGCAATGATTGAATTATCTCAAATTAATATAGTCACCTTGTACCTTATTCCAAAAGTATGAAACGCTAACCAATCAAAGCCACTATCTGCGATTTTTTTCAAAATATATTCAAATCACGCCCCTATTTTTCATCATTTTGTAGTAAAGGCTCCTCCTTTAAGTGGCTAATTGTAACACGCCGTATTTGTCAAGAAATGGTGATTTTTTATGCATTGTTTACTAATAAAAGTCGGGATCTGACTTTTTTTAGGTGTATAAACCATCGTAAATGGCATCCTCAAGACCGCTTTTAAAATGCTTAAGTGTCTGTTTTTCATAAAGAACAGTAATATAAGTTGTTGATTTGACCTACCACTAGCAATTTAAAGACAAATTGCATTTTGATTTTAGAATAAAATGACTGATTGTGGCTTTAATTGACTTTCATCATTCGACATAACATACCTAAACTTGGATATTTCAAGGATTAGCAAGGACGGTATTATTAAGAAGTGGTGTAGGTTTGTTGTGAAGGCGACTATAGTCGCTGAGCTATCAAAAATATTCCAGTATTCTAAAAAATTCAAAATTATGTATTACTAAGAACTTATTCGGAATTAATAAAAATGTATCAGTAATAGGCTAATTCTGTGTGTCGTCATCTCTGTCTGTCTGCCCGCCGTTGTTCTCGGAGTTCAAAGGTCGTTCAGCCTTCAAATTGGGTGAGTGGGTGTAACTAGGGTTGCGACAGAACAAGTTTGCATTGCCGGAGGTGCTACTAATCGTGAAAAATGGTTTTCAAACAAGTATTTAAAAAAAGCTCGCCCGGGTCAAGAAAGTCAGAGTATCGTAATCGCAAAAGCCGGGCGACCGCCTAGTTAAAATGAAATGATTGAAACGAGCCTTGTCTTAGGTCATTGGTCACGGATCTATGTGTTAAAATCTATACAGAATCTACCAAAGGTAGAAAGGGTTAGTGTAAGAAAATCAAGAATCAAAATGCTCACGTTTTCTAGTAATCCAACATGAGTATTTTTAAAATATATCAGGCCACAAAATGGACACGCTAAAGGATTTCTTTTCGCACGGTCGGAGACCGTGCTTTGCTATGGGTTTTAACCCGGAAGTTATAAACCCCATAGGATTGCATGGACAAACGAAATACATGGGTGCCTTTCTAGAAGTTAGATTTAGGAACTGTGTGATTAGTTTTAGACGAAAAGATTTGCATTATAAATCCGTATAGGTAAAGATAAAAGTCGCGAATGTGCATTGTAGTTATTGTTCGTCAAGATTTCCAAAGAGTTAAAGACGTGTGTTTACAAATCATGAACATCTACCTTAGTTTTTGCATGCGAAAACACTGTACAAATCCGTATAGGTTTCTTTTCACCTTCGACGTACGGCGTATTAAGCCACTTGACTAGTTATAGAGGGCGTGATAACAACTTAGGCTAAGGCATTCGTGCTCTGGTAAGTTTGACCTCGCTGATATTCGCTGGTGCCCGCTAACTCTTTGGCACGTATATAACCATCGAGTTCTAACTATCTGCAAGGCGCTATGATCGGCAAGTTACCAGTCTAAGTCCGAACATTGTGGTACTGGTATACACTAATTACTACAGCAAACATAGGCCAAACACTTCACGATTAACTGTGTTACGCAAATTCAATTTCTTTGTGTCAATATGTGACATAAAAGTCCTTGATAAAATACAAACACCACTGAAGTCAAGTGATGCCACAAAAAGTAATAGAAGCTATGTGTATTAAATGATCGTGATGACCACAGTCCGGACATGAAATGACATAAAGATGTTAACCAATTGAGAGAGTGTACGTAATCTTACCTGTCATTAGCGGATCGTGTATTGAGGCCGAGCTTCATTTGGTGATTTTACTCAAAATATAAAAAAAAGAAAGACACCAACGGAAAAAACACTAGCAGAAATAAGAAATCATCTTATGTTTTATTTCTTTAAGCATTTTATTTCAGGTTTTGCAAAATTGTTACTCTAATTGTTTTTTAACAATTTAAGGGGTGACATGCAACGTGAAATGCGCGGTGTATAAAATTGCGCATTAGTAATATGTGATTACTATCACACACCCACCCTGTAATATCACGTGCAATTTACAGCAAAATACTGTAAACAAGTAAATGAAAATTACAGGATCGTAATTTCTTCCCATCGGCGCCTCGAAAACCTCGGATGGGGCGGAACACTCTAAACATGACGTATCGTACCGCCTAGTCCTACTGCCAATACTGCACGATATCCGCTATGTATTGTGTAAAAGGGGTGTTTCATTTGGCCATACTTTACTAAAAAGTATCATAGAATCAAATACAATAGATAAAAAAAACAGCACTGGGTAAAAAGTAACACACCTCAAGTTGTAATTTTAGCAGTTAGGCCATGTTTCTTGTTTTGCAACATGACTGCGAACCACAGACCCCTACTCTCTTAAATGGAAAGATTGAGGTTTAGGGAAAAGTCCAAATTAAGATGAGAATCAGTCCGACTTAAAGCCTCTTAAAGATCGAAAATTCCAAACCAAATTCCATTGAATTTTCATCGAATTTTAGCGTTTCCTCGCAACTCAATCTTATGATGGATTTTTTCAATCTTTGCTTTTAAGAGAGTAACGCAGGGGGGAAATCCCCCACAAAGGGCCGAAAAGGTCCACTTATTGCTTGATTTGTGGATGAAGAGGTCAAAATTGAGAGAAATTTTGACAAGTCAGCCATTTTAGGGTGATGAATGCTCAAAAGACCCGGGGGGTTTATTCACTTATCCAAAAGGTCCACTTTTCGAGCCCCCCCCCCCTCCAAAAAGTAATTCCTGCGTATGACCCTTTCCCTGAGCAAAGAGTAGGCCTCATATTTACATTAGACTATAATTATTATTTCATTACAATTTATTTGTTTGAATCATTGCAGCCAAGGGCACGTTAGCCAGTTAATCTGTAGCCGATTGTGGTTCGGAGGGGCAAAACTCGGTCAGGGAAAAGTCAGCCCGACATGACAAAATCGGCCCCGATTAGAGGGTAGCTTCCAACGGGCTGCTTTGCCTCAAGTTTCCCATTTTGCCGCAATTTTCCTTCCAATGGGTACTTTGCACCACCCGCATTTCCCCTATAGAGTCCTTATTGGCCCACTTTTCTCCGACCCCAGCTACGCAACCTGAGTGGGTCTTTAGGAGTGGGAGTTCTTTGCTGGCGCCATGTTGGCAGTAAATTGCTTCCTTGCTCATTCTAGCTATGTTGGGAAATCTTGATACCTCCTGACTTAACACTTTTAAGGCAGATTGGAGGCATAGTGAAGTTGAATTTGTGACAGCGAAGAGGCAAATAGGCCTAAAGGAACGGCTGGAGAAAATTGTAAGGTCGCTGAAGTTTTTGGCATGATTTACTAGTGTCATAACCGTTCAGATAAATGGTTCATTATCAACATGGGTAGAAGTATCATCAGGCGTACCTCAGGGCTCAGTGGCGGTTTTTATTTCTCTTATACTTAAGTTCCAAGATTCCCTGCAATCAACTGTTAGACTTTTTGCTGATGACAGTATTGTGTATCGGGAGATAACAAGCCCAGAAGATCATTCCATAACTACAACATGACCTTGATATTCTGCTTAATGGTCCCGATCAATTGCTATTGCAATTTATATCGGCAAGCGCCATCTTAGCAATCACTCGCAAAGAAAACCATTGTCTGCACCAATACCTCCATCCTTGGTGAAAACCTTTCAGAGTTTGGAGCCCCCGAGTATCTAGGTGTCACATTTCTAAAGATCACTCCGCTGGACAAAGCACTGCAACAAAGTTACCCAGAAAGCCATCGTACCCTCGGGCTGCTGCGCAGGACACTTTCTCCATGTACACACAAAGATAAAGCAAAGGCCTTTCAAACCGTAGTCCTGCCTCAACTGGACTATGCCTGTGAAATCCGGAATCCATCAACCTTATCAGATATCCTCGATTGGAACAATTAAAATCTTCAGGGTGCCCGTTTTTGCTGTGGGGGACTACCGTCGCACTTCTAGTGTCACACCTATGTTTCTCTAAATTAGTTGGGATCCCTTCACTCACACCCGAACGGGGTCTTACTCAGCAGGCGTGTCTGTTCTACAAACTATGGGCTTCTAAACATCAGTGTACTTCCAGTGTTCCAATTAGCTACTTTTCATACAAGACATGACCATCATCTTAAGTACTCTGTTTCCACATCCCTAACAAATTGTATAGTATTCGTTTTAACCCGAGATCATCAGAGTTCTGGAACCAGTTAAAACAACAAACACAGTCTTATCACCATCTACCCCAGATTTTCAGGAACTGTGCACTTCGAGAAATCCGGGTTATGTCACCCTTACTACCGTGTTGTCAAAGTCCGTATCACCCTCCCGGAGTTTTATTTTTACTTGCAAAAATAATCCTTTTTGTTTTTTTTTTTTTTTTTGCACCACTGGCCATCTGTATAGGCATCCAGTTTTTATCTGCAACCGCAGATTCGAGAGGGATTACAGCACCAAGTACCAAGATCAACACCCGTTTATTGACCGCTCCCCCTCAAATCAGCTAGCGGTTCATTTTGCAGTAATGTTCACACTGCTTCAATAGCTCATGTTGAGAAAGGGTTCTAAATCCTCGCGACAATCTCTTGATTTAACACCTGTGCGGCCATATAAAAAGACGAAATATGGAGAAGGCTTGGAGAAAACATTGTAATGTCTCTGAAATATTGCGTTACTGGAAGATTGATCAAAACCTTTTTAGTGACCGCTCCCATTCAATCAGGTAGTCGGTTTGCGAGAAGGACTGCAACCGCTAGTAGATTGTAATTCCGTAGTCACCAATGTCACTGTGGGCAACGCGTAAACCTTGGAGACGATCAAAACGGTGGTTTTTGCACTGTATCGGTAATATTATAGCAATACATGCGAACGTGAGACCAAATTTCAAATTTAAAGGGAGCACTTTTGTGATCCGCAATCTCATCCCCCCGACTTGCCATCAGTAGTATCATCATCAATCTTGGTTCCATAACGTTAGCCTATGGGAATTGTGAGAATTTCCATTCAAACATTTTTAAAAAAAAAGTTAAATTTATAGTTGTATTTAAAATGTTAATTAAAACATCACCTAATTCAGCATGATCGAGTTGTTTTTCTTGCTAATAGTGCTTTTAAAAGTGTAATTTGTGAATTTGTGTAGATCGGAGAAATTAAGCGATTTTTCTCCGCATTGTGAATTTGTCGCTCTCGGAATGTGTTCAATTCTGCAACATTTTGATGGTTTTGGTAGCAATTTTGTAAATTTCTGAAAAACATATAAAAAATTAATATTGTTGATTTTATTTAAATCTACTATGTGTAAAGGTTTTTATATGACTTGTTCATTGACATGCGTATAACATGCCACAAAACATGATTCATAACGATTGAGCCGTGCAATTCCTTTTGAAAGGAATTTTTATTAAGATCGTTACTACAAGCGGGTCAAAATGTATAACCACAGACAATATCACACGCACAGGCCTACGATGTGACCTGCAACTGATGGTGTTATCAAAGCTGACTTGTACAATATTGATTCCTGAAACATGTATCATACGGTCAAGAATAAGATGTATCCCACCTGCAGTCATTGTTGCGTGATGTCGAGGCGACATAATCACTGTCCAACATGCAATATTTCTCTCTATTAAGAGTTCGGGGCCACTTAGAGTTGCTTGGGTTTTGATATGATTTTATTAGCATCTTTGATCGCTATTGTACCGATATAAAAACCATTAGTACATTAGGCAGAGCTTGGAATGTTTCCAATCACCCCCACTTCCTCCTCTTCCTCCTTCCAATCCTCCACTCCTCCTCCAACCCCGTCCCACCTTCCTCTCCACCCACTTCCACCTCTCTTCCAACCCCTCCTCCTCTTTCTCCTTCAACCTCCTCCTCCAACCGTCTCCTCTAACAGCCGTCCTCCTCCAACCTCCATTTATTACTGCCATAATTGTTATAGCTGGCTTGCCAAATATTTGATCTTGGGATCTGGATTTTTTATTTAACCTCATTAATATAATCTCTTCCAGAAATACTACATTTTGTTTAAGTAACTCATCATTTACCCATTAACAAATATAAATGTTCAAATTGTAAGAAATTGCTTAACCTTAGGGTCTCCTCTAAGATAGCATGTTTTACTTATTGACTGATCAATGCTGGCTGTTTGAACAAGAACCGTTAGACACTAGCATTTCATGACAAACGAATCCACGGCGACTATTATCGCGCCCCTACGCCGTGGGCCGCGCACTCACCATGCCGCCATTACTGGGGGGCATCTTTTGCTTTTCTCGGGTATACACGCGTTGACGTTGACGGTTACCACCACAAAGAAGCGGATAAGTTTGATCAGTTCTGACGGCAAAAAACCACACATGTCACTGGGGACCCAGTGGGGATCAGCATGGGCGGCTCAGGAAAAAAAAGGGTAAAGTTCTGAGCTTGCTGCACAAAGAGCGAAAAAAGTTACAAAAATTGAAACCGAACTGCGTGCGAAGTCCACGCTCGTAATACCCAAAATGAAACAGCAATCGGGATCCATTTCAGTCTAATACACATTGTATAGCTCCGCCGTCCATTTTTCACGTGTACTGAAGTCATGCGTAGCAACATTCCATGCAACAACGATGACAATTTTTGTTCAGATCTCCGAAATCGATCACATGGGCACGGAAGTGTCCTTTCGAAAACACAAACAACCCGCATCGGAAGATGTCACGTTTTTCAAACAAATACGATCGGTCTTTGGGCACATTCAAGTTTTCACGTACAGGAATATATCAACATTTCCTATTGCTTAATTTACTTTGTATGGATGTTTGAATTTTACGAAAAATTATTTTCTCACGCGGCTGTTATTACCAATTTTTAACAACGTATTCTAACCATAAGCGTTAATTTTCCAGTCACGCAGTGGGCGGATAACCTTCAATTTTTACAACAACAGTAAGGACACTGCCCCGGGAATTCCCGTTTAGGTCCAGTCCCTGACATCATCCTTCCATAAATCCATGGAAAGAAAAGGTTGAACTTTGTTAACAATTGCAAAAAAAGGTAGGTTGTACATTCTTATTCTCATGAGTATGGGCTTATTATTTCGTTCGTTAAGCAAAGCAATATGCGGCGAGTGTGTACTGTGTGTTTGGTGGCCGGGATGCCCCCAAGTAATGGCGGCGACGTAAGAGGGTGTCCTTTCGAGCTTCCCGTCGGATTCGTGATACAGTGTTTATTTTCATAAAACGTTATGATGGCAAATGCATAGGTCTATGGGACTGTTTTATCTCGCATATTGATTGGACTCTACTGATGGTTATCACAAACATTATAAACGTGCATACTTATAACTGCATTAACTATAGAATGTACCTAGACCCACAGGTCCAATAATCAACATTATTGTACATTGTTTGGATAGGTTCCTTTACCTTTAACATTGTTTCAAAGGTATTGTCAAATGTTGTCACAAACGTTGCATTGTTTACCAACATAGTATTAGTCTTATTTGGACGGACTCTTGCGTGGCCCGAATGCGCTCGTCTGTTGAAAATTTAAATACAGGTTTCGGACACACCATGAATTCAACAGCCTATCAACAACCTATACAGCTTTGTTCCGTCAAGGTTGTTGAATTCATAAACCCCAGAATCATGGCCGGACCAGCGACGCACATTCACGCACTCGTGGCCTGCCATCCCCGGCCATGGGCGCTGACACTCGAGGGTTCGCGGTTGTATTCCGAAACTAATTTCCCACCCTTCTCTAGCTTCTCTTCCTACGGTGAACCGTGAGGTGCCACGGGCCTGACATCCGATGGTTCCCCCGTTGGATTTCGAATCTAATCTCCCGCCCTTCTCTCGCTTCTCTTCCTTTGTGCTCTCCCGGAGCATAGTTTAAGTTGTCTAAGGGAGCCCAAAGCTCATTCTCATTATGTTCAATTCTAATGAAATCCATTAACTTAGAAGTAATTTCGATACCGTGACCGTTAAAGTGACCCCAGATGACCTTTGATCGCACATGTCAAGGTCACATGTGCAACTCTTCACAGGGCTTAATGCGTCCATTAAAATCCACTAAAGTATGCTGATATCAAAAAGTACGTCATACACTCTATCTGGCTTTTGTGTTACTTGTAACACAAATCGAGGAAGTGACGCACAACCTGATCTCAACGCGAGGTATTGTGGTTAACGTGAAAAGATTGATTTCTACATTATTATTATTTAAATAGGTCGGCTGACTTCGATGAATCTTCTCTTTATTAAACGCATTGTCAGCCTGAGCAAACTGCAGACCACCTTTTGGTAATAGCAAATTTGATTTCACTCTGATTGAATTTCAGGTGGCTGAAAAGTTTCTTAAAGCAATATTGATAAAGCGATCTGATTTCCTCTACAAATCACATCTTCAAATTCCAACTGTTAATAATGGTATAATGTACTAGGGTTAATGTGATGAAACCTATTATCAAGCCAATGATTATGTTGAAAGCAACAATATTCCCCCCGAAACATCAAAGAGGCATGACAAAAAAGTACTTTTGCAGTATGACTTCCGAGAACATTTTACTGACTTGCTTTTTCAATCACAAAATCGAAGGGAAAATAGAAACAATTTGAAACGCTCCAAAGAGTATTTTCCGCCGCGGGGTTACCATGTTTTTACATGTTATCCGCCCGTAGTCGGACATTGTAACGTCACACCAGTTATGTAGTCCCCAGGCTAAACTTGAACGTCGATGTTTTATCGACAAATGTCACTTTTAAGCGGCGTAGGAATATCGATCATGCTCACGACTATTAGATTTAAGATGTACATCCTTTTGGCTATGTGCCAAGGATCATGGTATTTTATACAGTATCAGCGTGTGTCTAGTCTTGCATTGCTTTTTGTACTTTAGCAGATTTAGGGGTATAGACTATTTTCCTTTCATCCGACTGTGTACTTTGCGAAAAGTAGGTTAACCACGTATTTTATGCGGTAGTTCTACTGATAAAAGCTTAAATTCACCTAAGTGTCGTGAACGAGTTTTATCCCGTGTGTGAGGGGTCAACATTAGTTTGTGTAATCGATTTTCTACTGGGAAACTAACAGTTAGTTCTCCGGAAATGGGGAGATAAATTAGCCAATTAGAAATTTTCAGGTTGCTCTGATTTGGATTTTAAAAAATAGTGCAAATTATTGATGGAGCTCATGGGACTAAAGTAGGTAATAGTTTTGACGGTCTTAAATGCTTAGTTACCAATGTTGGGGGTCTCAAAGGTCGGCGCCCATTGCATTTAAAGGGGATTGCCCTTGTTTCCCCCTACTTTGTTAATCAAACATTCGAGACACTCAAAACTATTCCTTATATGTCATGAGCCCATAACCGACACCCTGCACCCCCACGGGGATTTTTGAACCACTTTTTGGAAACCTTATCAATAGCTATCAAAATCAGTTGTTCTGTCACAAATCCCGTCCTGGGTTAAGAGTTAGGGCTCGTTTTTCAAAATGGCGGCCAATAGTCACTTTTTTGAATATATCTTAATTTCTGATCCAAATTCATGCACTGTGTGACTCGCACCAAAATACACAAGGAATATTTGACACCTTTTGGCAAGCTTAACCTGCTTCTAGAGGGCGTCATATTTCAAATGGCCACCAAAATTAATCCGTTATTTACATATTACATAATATACATATTTATACTTTGTCATGCACCTTTGGATTAGGTTTAGGTAAAGTAAACACTGAAAATGAAGCTAGTTAACCTTTCTAGTGTGTATATAAAGGGCGCTTTATGTACAAATGGTCTATGATTAACAATCCACTCGACCACAACCACAGCCTCCTAACGCGCATAACACAACCATGGTTTCCTGAGTCTTGATGTGCTGACGGATGTTTACTACGTGAGCAACAAGCTTCTTGCTACGCCTGCTTGCGAGAGCTTCAGGCAAGGTGTACGCGTACGAACACCAAAACGCGTCCCACATAAGTTTTTTGTTAAGAAATTACTAACAATACTTCAACACACATTTGCTTGGTTGTGGTCTATTTGGGCTCAGGGATGGAATGCCACGGGGTAGCGTGCTCATGCCTCTCCTCGGCATCTGTGCCGGCGACGAATCGCAAAGCCATAAGGCCATAACTCAAAATTTTTGCCGAACGCGTCGCGAAAGTTCGGCAACGTCGTTTCGAGACAGTAGCAACGTCGTTGCGGCTCGGCCAGTTGAAATGACGAATTTCTGTGACGTAATTAAATGTGCACCCACCGCTGCAAAATATCTGGCAACGCGTTGTGGAAACTCACACGCGTTGCAAGCCTTCCACGCGGTTGCGACCTCCACGCGGTGCGAATGTTCACAAGCCGTAAGGGTCATAACGTCTGGCCGCAAAGCGTTGTGAGAAAGTAGCAAAAGCGTTGCGACATTTCGGCAACGCGTTGCGGGCTCCGCGCTAATCACAACAGGAATTTCGTGACTGTATTTAAAAAAATAGATCAACAGCGCTTGCGGCAAAACGTTAGGACCCTTATGGCCTTAACAACGCGTGGCAAGCCTTCACAACGCGTGCGAGCTTCGCAAGAGTTGTAAACTTCACAACGCCGTTGTGAAGGCAATAAGGGTCATAACGTAATGCCAACGCGTTGTGAAGGTGCAACGCGTTTTGATGGTCGACCAAACGCGTTGTGCTTGTGATGAATTATATCTCTTGGAATAAGTCACAGAAATTCTGATTTTGAAGGCCGGACACCGCAACGCGTTGCCGAAGATCGCATCGCGTTGCAAACCTTCACGACGCGTTGCGGCAATACGTTATGACCCTTATGGCTTGGGTCCTTCGCAACGCGTTGTGAAGCTTGCAAAGCGTTGTGAAGCTCGCAACGGTTGTTGAAGCTCGCAAAGTGTGGTGAAGGTTGCACGCGTTGCAAAGTAGCTAGCAACCGTGTGGGTTATTTTTTGAAAAACGTCACAGGAATTCATGTTTTTGATTGGCTACATACACACCCGAGCAACGCGTTGCCGAAATGTTGAAAAACGCGTTGCGGAAATGTCGCACGCGTTGCCGAAAATGCCGCAAACGCGTTGCCGAAATGTCGCAACGGTTGCTAATTTCTCGCAACGCGTTGCGGCAGATACGTATGGCCTTTATGGCTTCCCATAGCCGATATGTCGCAACCGTTGCTACTTTGTCGCAACGCGTGCAGCAATACGTTTATGCTTTATGGCTTGCGATAAGGCGACCGGCCTGAGAGTCCTTCCTTCTCTGGGCGAGCCGTCTTTTGTCTGGAAGACAATCTTAGCAATTCGCGCACAGGGCTGCAGATGTCAAAGGGAGGCTCAAAGGTGGCCTTTAGATGGGCTCGCCCTTATTGTGAAGAGAACCTCAGCGCGCAAGTCCATCCGGGTCACAGGTGTATGCTTTCCGTCTGCGCGGCCGTGCCAGGCGTCACCTTTGAGTGACCTGGTCTGGAGCGCCCCTGGAGCACTGTGATAGTCCTGTTTACTTAGTCACCTTGGACTGCACTCTCTTATAAGACCCACATCGGAAGCAGTGGCGTAGCTAGGGAGGGAAAGGGGAGGGGGCACATGTCCCGGACACCAACTCAGGGGGCGCTGAAATGATGTTTCGGAAAAATAAAAAGAAAAAATACTGTTGTTGTGATTTTTGTTATTGTCACAGGCAGTATAGTTCATCTGCTTCAAATAATGAGATAACTGAGATCTCTCCGAAGGCACTCAAACATGTATGCTATTTAACTCAAGAGCTTCCACGGGCTCCGAACCCTGGACCCGCCAGGGACAGTATAGTTCATCTGCTTCATGATTGTGAGGTAACCGAGAGTTCTCCGGATGCGTTGAAACGTGATAAAATCCAAGAGCTCCTGGGGGCTCCGCCCCTGGACCCCGCCACGTTCAGCATAGTTCATCTGCTTCAAGATAATGATATAACTGAGAGCTCTCCGAAGGCACTCAAACATACTAAAATTGAGAGGTTCCGGGGCTCCGTCACCTTGACCACCCGCCAGGGGTAGTATAGTTCATCTGCTTCAAGATAAGGAGATAACTGAGATCTCTCCGAAGGTACTCAAACATGCTATTTAACTCAAGACCTTCCACGGGCTCTGAACCATGGACCCCGTCAGGGGCAGTATAGTTCATCTGCTTCATGATTGTGAGATAACCGAGAGCTCTCCGGATGCTAAACCCAAGAGCTTCTGGGGGCTCCGCCCCTGGACCCCCGTAAAGTTCAGCATAGTTCATCTGCTTCAAGATACGGACATAACCCCTCTCCGAAAGCACTTGAACATGTTTAACTCAAGTGCTTTCTGGGTCTCTGCCCCTGAACCCCACAAGGGACTTTTCCCAGGACCCTGTATGCCCGAATGCCCTGAGATCGACGGCGTTTGCCCTGTGTGCTATGTGTGGCGTCTGCTTGCCCTGTATGGAAGGGGTCAGCCCAGAAGAGTGACCCGTCGTTGGATGCCTACTGCCGGCTTGTCGCGGGTGTCTTCGGCCAGTGACACCGCGACAAATTGATTACATGCAGCCAGCGTGCATACAGGAGCATAGCTGTCAAGTATCAGGTATGGAGGCCGGCCGCCTTAGGTCGGGGGTAGGTTCTTAGGCAAGTCTGGTCCTTTGAAATAGTCTAAGGAGAGTTTGAGGGAGTTGGCGTGGAAAGAAGACTTGCTGTAGCAAGTAGCATCTATTGGTTTTGAGCCTGGTGAGAGTCTTCCGCATGGGCTGGCTTCTCGTGGGCCAATCAGCTGATTGAGATCCAGAATGGCCAATCAAGGTTTTCATTGCAGAAGTGAGTCTACCGGGAAGCAGTCACGACACTGGAACATCTCTTGCGGACAATTGTTGGGTCCAAACACCCCCCATGCGCAGACAAGGACCTGCAGATTCATTGAAGCAGCCAGACATTTACCCACCTCTGGCTAGATCCCCACATTTGAGAACCACTGTGTTGGATACGATAAGAAGAGGTGTCAATTTTAATAATCATTGATATTGTTCATTGGCGATCTTTTAAGCATGCTGTTTCCTGGGTATACGAGCTTAAAGGCAGCTCCTTTGATTCAGAAATTGATCTTCTTTTCATCCTCCTCCTCCTCTTGAGTCGTGTGTCCTTAATTGTCTTCTTCGTACAGATATTCTTCCTTATATTATGTCAGACAACTTCTTGTGGCATCAACTCTCCGGATGCACTTGTATCTAGTGCACCATCATATAACTTCCAACCCTGATCATCTGGGGGAGGAATTTCTGGCTCTGCCACATCTGCCTGCTACCAAATCGGGCGTTTGATAATTGGCTATCTGGATGTGCATCCTCAACAAATCTCTCATACGAGTGCTCTGGCCACACTCAGTTTCCCAGGGCTTAGGAAGGCATCATAATTGTCACGTTTTGACTTAACCCTCGTATACATGAGGCCATTTTTGTAAACAAACTACGAAGTGGGGGGTGGGGGGGTTACCACCCGGACCCCCCCCCCTTGTGATTTTCGTAATGAAATCGCTTTCCTGTAAATTGGTACCACAGGGTAGCTTAGAGTTCTCTTTCCATTGCTATTCAAAATAATTGCCAACATCCACATCACTATGACGTCATTATGTTGAGGAAAGTATGAACAATACTAGTCATTTTCATCAAGTAGAGCCAAAAACAGCATGAAAATGGATATTCCTAACATTTTTGGCGAAAAATGGAAAGTTTCCCCTATGTGTGTATGGAAATTGATCGATTGTGCTAAACATGCGAACATCTTTGGTACTCATTTGTATCAATGGAAGAGGAGCATAGCTATCTATTGGTACCAAAACCAAGTGCCTGTGATGTTTCTGTGTTGTGCTAGGCATGTTAGTACTTCTCTCCCGAAAGGGGGGTGGTTGCATTTGGAGCATTTTTGAAAAAGGCGCCCTCCACCTTTAACCAGGTGGGGATTTTTGCAGACAACCTTCTTCAGTTGCTTATGGTATAAGCTTCACAAAAATGGTGTCTCCAAAAATCCCCGGGGGTGCAGGGGTTATGGTAGCCCGTAGTCTATTATTTTAATCTTTTGATCTTCCATCAACAATTTGCACATTTTTATCCGAATCGGAGCAACTTTAAAATTGGACCATTTGTACAACTGAAAATGACCCTTTTTATTTATTGTTTCTATTTTTAAGCCAAAAACTCAAAACCATAGGTTACAGGTAGTACAATATCTTTATGGAATCCTTATGGTTAGACAATCTGATATAGTTTTCAACATCTGGATCCATTTAAAAATTTGACTACTGTATAATCTTTGTCTATACCCTCTCCTTAACGCACCATTTGCAGCATTTAAGTATCACGTTTCAGGAGTCCGTGACAGGCTGTCTACATATTAAAGCTGCAACGAGAGATTTCGCTAACAGGTGTTCCTAAAAAATGCAAACATTATGATTTTGCACTTAAGTAAAGCTTTCTATAAAATATCTCCATCTGAAAGGATTAAGCTAAGAATATTCTTTGGTATCAAAATTGCGAATTTCTAATTTTCATAGAGGAGCAAATAGTAATTCAGCCTATTAGTACGTCTACTCTATATAAAACCACTAAATATAACAGAAAAACGGTGCCCCTCGAATCTCCCGTTGCACCTTTAACATCACCTCCCAACCCCTTTTGTCCGCGTAATTTGTTACAACTTTCTGCTAGTTGGTAGGTATCAATCTATTCGCGCTAGTCTCGGATGCTTCCCCTTGTCAGGTGGGGGGGGGGGGGGGAGATTCCCCACTTATGCCACATGGCATCTTGCACTCACCGTAATTGCAGGAAACGTGAGTGTCATATTGATGCATTGGACTGATGCATCGGTCAATTGCAAGTGTCGAATTGACAGAATGAGGTCTCCAAATAGCCACTCGGTATTCATGATACCTATAGAAGTAGGTGCTAGGTGATTTCAAGGGAAATTCCCGCACGCTTTAGAACCTGTTTTGCCCGTAACATATTCAGTTTCTAAATGGAAAGACAATAAAATAACAAAGACAAAAATTGTACATAATCAAGGCAATTATTCGGGTTTCGGTTGACGCGTGACTTTTAACTAAGCGTTAATTTTAAGGTTGGTCACGAGCATACTTTAAAAAAAAATAAGGAGTAAAAGGGGATTGCCCTCGTATATGACTTAAAATCTTATTCAAATATGACATATTTGACTACGATTTTACCTCATATATGACGCAAAATCTATAGACAGGTACATCGCAGGTCATAACTAATCTACTTTCCTACCACATATTCACTAGTATTTTATGTTGTATATACTATATTCTTCAAAATAAGCTTTTGGGCCACCCTGATTTTTGACTTAAAAACAACATGGCGGCCAAAATACCAACTCTTACTAAAAATGGCTAAAACTGTATTTTTCCGTTGAGAAATTCAGACAAAAAACTCTTAATTTCCCGTTTCATTTTACAAACACATTGCTCTTTGCATTTGACAAAGTGAAATTTCAAATTATCGAAAGAATTCAAAATGACCACCACAAACGCTCAATACATTGATGGATTGCCTTAAATTTATTCTTAGGATATTATCGTAATATAACTGATGCATTGTTAGCTTATGGTTGAGCTACTACAATAAAGCATATAGGGCTATCCGTGGTTTCTCAAATTGCGGCTACAAAATTCAAACTGGCTGATATTCAGGTTAATTTCCAGGTATGTATTCCTTTTAAAACTCTATTGTTGGAATTATTCGTTCTCTAAATGGTGTATTACCATTATTTATTACTAAATTCTATATAGCTACCGATTATCTAAACATGCTGAAATTCAGATGGCTAACAAATTCATGAATACACGATTTTAGTCGATTTTTTAGTCAAATAATTCATATCTATAATATATATATATGATATATATATATATATATATCTATATATATCAATATCTATATATAATATATATATATAATATATAATTTTGTGTGTGTGTGTGTGTGTGTGTGTATGACGTCTCTGGACGCCTAAGGTCGAAATACTTTCAACACAAATAACTGAGCCTTGTGCACAGTGATCTGAATTTATATAATATAACAGGGGGATTTTAATGATTTTGTAATTGTTCCAATAATTTGGTATGTCCAAAACTTAATTACATCACAAGTAACACAATGACACAACTTTAATATAATCTATACTTAATTTTCAAAAGAGGCGTTGCAGTTCAACGATAATATGTCTCTCAGGCGCAACTCCAAAAACTGACAGCTGCAAATCAGCTTTAAATCCTAAGGTAATATTCCATGGAATCTTCTCAGTCCTGAAGAAGAACTTTTGTCCCCAGTTTCAAGACGACGGGGCGTTCCCTCGACGACGCTCATTTTCGCACCATGTGCTATGTTCCACAATAATAAAATCCAAGATAAATCCACCCATGATTTCTATCTGTCCACAATTTGGAATCCTATTTTATTCCACACTTTTGGCTTCAAAGACGACAGTAGAATAATACAGCACTCTGCTCACAAGGAATTGTAAATATAATAAAACCTGTCAACCAAGTACAGGTCTGCTCTTCATTGCAGATTAAAACTAGCTATGAACTTTAGTACTTGTTACTAGTGATGCTGGCGAATCTTCTGGCCAGGTTCTCCTTAATATATGTACACAATATTTCATAAACTTTCAAGTCTTAAAATAGACATGACACAGCATCATGTAAACCAAACTGAATCACATCACTTCCATAATAAACTTTGCGGGGAACTTCCCTGGATCTTACAATGTTTAATCTGCAAAGCACAACAAGTTGACTACGTTTCTAAGTTTAGCATTCTGTGGGAATTCCCCACTCTCCCCTTGTGTCAATCTATCTAACAGGTGTGTTTTCACAAACAACTCTAGTGAATTCACTATTCTCCTCAATAACCAAAGTACTTTTCCTGAGAAATCTTTTTCTCAAATAAATTTAGAAGATCAAATTGATATTTTTAATCACAAAATGGAGGTAATATAACCATAATATAATTCAATCTATTTCAATAATTTGATAGCAAGCAAATCAATTAACCATTCAAGGTGTTCCAAAATGGCTATAATTCATTGCGTCATTTAGCAAATCTCTCCTGAAAGTGTTGTAAGTTCATTTTGTTTAATTTGTACACTCTGATCTGAGTTATTTCTTGGTAAAGAGTAAACAAGCATTTCATCAGCTACAGTTGTCACAAGGAATTCCTTGTTTTGACTGTCAGCAACGTGGACCCCGGTTTGTAACATGGTGGGGGGGTAATTTATCAATCAATAGATCTAAATATTTTAACCACAGCCCATTGCACCGAAATTACAAAATTCAAACTTAAAGGAAAAAGGTTTTAAAACAACGCTTGTGTTATCTGAGCATTGTACATATATATAACGGTACTCTCAAGACCATGGGTCAGATCATCCATTACATGTCAATGAACTGAGAAGTAATCCACTGTGATGGGTGGGCTGTCACCCAATCAAACGTTTTGTTTCTAGCTGCTTATGAAATGTAAATGAATTTCCTAGTAGGCATATACAATGTCTTTAATTCTAAAATAATGGGAACCAGAGGACTTTGTACTGCTACATGAGACAACCACCCAACTCTGTGCATGACTGTGATATTCTGCCAATCATTTGCTTGCTGCAAATATGCTAGGGTAACTTGCAATGTTGCACTTTTATCCACTCCGACTTTATACCATCTTCGATGAAAAAAAAATCTGAGAATGCCTTATAGTAATATAACCTTTTTCATTTCGTCGTCTTCCAAAAAATCTTCTTTCTGAGCTTGATAGCTTTTAACTATTATAATGCAAAGGAGTTATTGTGTATGATTGATGACTTAAAAGTACAACGAGTAGTGTAGATTGACACTTTACACTTGAACAGAGTACTTCGACCTGTATTTGTAATGTTTTGCAACTGCCAAGACACTCAGGCCTATAGCAATATCCTTGCTGTTATTTTCTTTAATCCTGACTCATCCTGACAACAACAGAATTATATATTTTCGTCCGGAACGATGATATTATTTCTTTGAGAACACCGCCTCGTTTCTGTAACGGTAAACCTTTTATTCAGCCTCAATCAGATGCTTGTCTGAAAGCTAGTGCAATCGGAACACGCAATCAATTATCAAACTTGGACAGGTAAATTAAGTAGACGAGACGCAAGTTGAATGCACAGGTTGACATGACATAAAGCTATTTCAGATATACAGGTGAAGTCTCGACTTTACGGTAGACGTTGTACTCTGTAAACGATATCGATATACTCACTAACAAAATATAATACACAACTAATGATGAAAGATTGAAAGATACATTAACAAGCTGCTCTCATACTAATTAGATATCTATGAGACTAAGCGGAAAGAGGGGTGATCGTCAGTTATTAGTCAGTCAAGAACGTAGATGTTGGTACATCATTATCTTGGTATTTCCCGCTGAAAGAGGTGTGATCGTCAGGTATTAGGTCAGGCAAGAACGTAGAGGTAGGTATATCATCATCTTGGTATTTCACAGTATTTTTGGGGTATTTTGCGCTACATTGTGATATAAACTATTACCGACAAAATCTGCGAATGGTGTTTCAAGTTCAATTACATACATTGTCAAGAAAGTGTGGAATTTGTATAAAACGTGTCAAACTTGAGATAGTATTTCTAAATTTTGAAAAAAACAAAAAATTAAAAATGTTATTTTTAATACTAAAATGTATAAAACGAAAAATTTATGACAATTCTACTTTGTTCACCTTCATTTCAGAAGTTATGACCACCTTCCTATTAAATTGCACATCTTTGTTCTTGTTTGTTTTTTGTCACTTTATGACAAATCATGCAGACGTACTCGTGTTTAAGGCCTAATATTGTCCCGCCAAACATTGCACGGGAAGCTATCACTTCTGTACGTGATTGTTTTAGCGGGAAAATAGTGGGCCTAATAGCAAGATCAGGGCGTACTTGGAGGAATTAGGTGAATCTTACGGCATGTAAAATTTTTGGAAATTTTCAACAAGCTAGAGGACTTTATAGAATTCAATGAAAACATAATAACTTCGCTAACCTAAACCTTTTCTCCATAGACCTATACCTATTCTAATTGATATTTTCTTTGTCCCTTCGTTCTCTTTGCTTGTTTCGGGTAGCTGATTTGGAATCAGTTTGATTAAAACGGACTGTTTGGAAATTTTACCCCACGATGACCTTGAACATTTGTTTGGCCTTTATTACTACAAAAAAAACTGAATGTTAAAAGTTAGGCAAACCTCTAGCATTTTTTAACGACAGTGAGAGCTTAAAGAAGACAATATATCAATGAATTTAGCTCATATTAGACATTTTATTTTTTTACTCCTGTATAAAAAACTTACCCCCCCTTATTGCGGTCATTCCTCAATTAGCACAATGGGGAAACTTTGGGACTTTTTTTGATATGTTGCTCCTCACCACATTAGAAAACTAAAAAAAATCAGCCAGTTTATTTATTTCCGCCTCCTGGCTACACAGAGCCTGAAGTTCCTGGACCATTGGGTATGTGTTTTTAGGAAACAAAATTTTTTTTTAAAGAGCCGTCAAGGTGCTTTAGAGAGCGTTTTAAAAAGGCATTGGTCTATAGTCTAACACGTAACAGGGCGCAATAAATTATTGTACCAGTCTAAATCTCCTTAGACCCCATCAAACGTTGTCTCTTATGTAAACTTAACGAACACGTCAATAACAAAAACAGACAAACAACTTGGTCTATTTGACGAACATACTTCGTGCATCGCAATGGTTTCTTTCGTAATGCATGACGCATAATTTTACCCTGTAAGTACTCCACACAGATGTTGAATGTAGACGATCTTTTCTATCATCACCTGTCTACTGTTGTTTTACCACTTCCTTGGAGAAGGTTTCTCCACCGAGAGGCCCATCCGTGGAAACACAATATACAGACCCTTAACACCATGAAGAAGGCAAACATGCCGTGGGCTTATCTGTCCTTACTGACATGGCTTTTTGTGACTTACACGCCTTTTCACTGACAGTCTGATGAATTCGCTAAGCCTTTTATTGCTTTGCGTTCATGGTATTGAGTGATATAGATATAGCACAATGATGACAATGCTGCGTTAAACGTGTGTAGAGAATAAAACTGGCAGATTACCAAAGGATGTATTCATATATCGCTATCTCCTGGCTTAGGGTGAAGTGACTTTTCATATTCACTCATTACCGCGTTAGGGCGAAATATTACCTTCCCCCTAACGCCTCCTTTGTATTGCGATTTATTCCGTCAAGGATATGAATTTAATTTATGCAAATGAAGGAGAATCCACTAGAATACAAAGGATATGAATATTAATTTGTATAATGCAAAGAAGGATAATCCACTAGATTAACAAGGATATGAATATACTTAATTTAAATAATAAAACGAGCTCATTATACCAATACTATAAAACTTCCCCTCAAAACGACTATATTACGAAATCTTCATAATTATAGTAATATAGTATATAATATATTATATATATATATATATATATATATTATAATATATATATATATATATATACCGACCAGACCAGACAGCACTACGTAATAGCGGCTATGACCATCACCTAATCTTCAATGCGAATCCCCCCAAATAAAGAAACGCCAGCGCACTCGGCAGATATATGGTATAACCCACCATAAAGCGCCACGTCGCGACCAAATAGGTGCCAAAATTTTGCAACAAGGTGGTGCTTAAGGAATGGTTTCCTGAAGGGCACGCGCTCAGGAAAATATTCAACCGTAATGACCATAAACTGAGCTATAGTTGCATGCTGAACCTGAAGACCATCATAGCATCCCATAACACATGTTCTGACAAAGAACATGAGAAGACCACAAGCCCAAAGATCCATAATGCAACTGCCGCGAGAAAGACAAATGCCCACTATCTGGCAAATGCCGCACCGAAGTCCTTGTCTATCAAGCACCATCACAAGAGAGGACACCGGGAAACGCGAACATATGTCGGACAACGGAAACCAGTTCAAAACCAGGTCCATGAACCATGCAAACTCGTTCAGAAACGAAGCGTCCGGGACAACAGCACAGAACTGAGACACACATCATGGAGCTTGAAAGACTCCATATACAATTCTCAATTAATTGGAGAATTCTCAAACATGTAAGCCGTACTCCAAACATCACAAAAGATGTAGTCTGTGCTTGGCCTGATAAATTCATACTCATATGCCAACCCGAACTATGGCTCACTAACAGCAAACGAACTTGTGAGTAAAAACCAATTGATAGAAGAAAGTTTCTCCTCAGCAATAAGTAGTTTTTAGGCCAGTAGGCCTATTTGTTTTTTATACAATCTGTATGCGCTATCCGAAACATTCCACCCAGGCACATCCGCGCACATCAAAGTGTGCCGCGCGATCAAATCGCTCGCGCTTAGCTCCCCTTCACGCCGCGCACAAATCTCCGCATCGCGCGTTTTGTCAACTCCTAGCCTGGTGAGAATGTTTTCCAGTTCATAACACCTGATGAGTGTGGCGTAAGCCACACGAAATAAATTTTCGAGTGTTTCGATCATGGAATACAAAGGGACAGAAAATTTATCATTTTTATATATATAATATATATAATATATAATATATACCCACACCCACAAACGCAAAGGTGAATTTTCCGTCTGGCCTTTGGAAACGACACTTTGACGCATTAACACGACATTCTCAAATGTACTTCCGTACGAGATGTGATTATCATTTCCACCACGAAATCAATGTACAAGAGGGCCCCAATTCCCCCCCCCCCCCCCCCCCCCCAAAACAGAACCCCCCCCCCCCCCACAAAAAAAAAAAAAAAAAAAAAAAAAAAAAAAACCCCCCCCCCCCCCCCCCCCCCCCCCCGCCCCCCCGCCCCCCACCCCCCCCAAAGAGAGAAAACCCCCCCCCCCCGCCCCCCCTCTGTAATACCATCAGTATTTAAAGTCTTGTGGCTAGACAGAGTAAGGGACCCCCTTCCCCTTTTAGCTGCCCTAGCCATATTTTTCTTCTTTTGCAGCCGTGTGTTTATGCGTTGTTGTTTGATGCTTCGTATGGTCGATTTTTCAGATTTTTAGAGGCTGAGATCCTTAATCTTTTGAACCCTGCAAGCCACTATAGTTGCTCTGAGATATTTTTTAATTGTCATGACCATATTTGCATCGGAATGACAAGTGCTTAAACAGAGTCCAAACAAGCCTAGTCTTAGGTCAGTGGCTTTGACATTGAATCCACTCGTAAAAGTTTGTAATTTAAATGTTAAAAAAAGAAAAAACCTAAAAAATTAAAATTTTAATTTAACAGTTACTCAAGCTTGCGAATGTGTAGCAATTGTGGTGAAATATGTCTTCTATGCATGGACGGTTTAAAAGTAATGGTGCGTGCCGAATGTACGTCATTGGCCAGTTACGTCGGTTATAGTCCTGAACATAGTTTAGTTCAATGTCAATAGAAAATGAACTCCTAGAGTATTATGGACTCTTCTCCATCGTATTTGAACAGATAACACAGGTGTTTTTTTTTTTTTTTTTGTGTTTGGTTTTTTTTTGTCTTTTCTGAGCAGATGACTTCTGTTTTGTGGCGAAATTCCTTTGCAAAAAATAAGCATTTTTAGTCAACCACGGCGTGGGGGGGGGGGGCACATGTGATTGTTGTCCGCAGTATGGACACTCTTAAATTGGAGGACTATGTGCCATGTACTTGTATGTGACATGTATGAATCGATTGAACAAAGGAAGTCCACTTTTTTCCCAGAAGTACGTCCATTGCGTATGTCATCTAATCCTTTCTATTCAAAAATCATTCGTGAGACGTGCACTTGTACGTGGAATTTCGCATTTCTCGGTCAAGTACATGTCTCGTGTATGGCCTCTAAAGAGATGCATCCTGTAAGCTAAAAGCTAACACTCAAGGCTTTAGTGATAAAGTATGCTGAGGTGAATAATCTTAGCACTAACATATGCACGTATTAGAGGAATACTCTAATTTTGAAGATTTCACGCTCTTGCTTATTTATTAAATTCACTGCATGAAGAGAGTGTGGAGTTATGATTGATGGAATCAATAAACCAATATTGTTAGACTTCTTTAATAATGTATGTAGACCTCCTACATACAAGAGAATGAAACCATTCCATGTGGCTCTTTAAAATTCTATGACTAATAAATGCTGGTCTCGCGATTGCATAGTCAATAGTGTAATAGGGAGTTTTCATAACATCCTTATATTTTCCTTGCATCGATATCTTCATATCAAATTATACCTTGTCGGACCGTCTTTATTGCTTCTTCAAGTCCGGAGGCGTTGTTTTAGAAGTATGAACACTTCTCATGTACTAACACGTTGTGCAGCATACAAAGGGTCACTTAAAGCAATAACAGCACATTTTTTGAAGAGCGCTCCCAATTTCAAAATTTGATATTTTTGCACAGTTATGTTGGTAATTGTCTAGGAAACTATACATGTGAACAAGAATGCTAAAAAAATGCGTATTTATCATAAAACAAGCGAGTTTGTAATTAGAATTGGGATCCCAGATTGTACTTAACGGCAGAGCTGGAAATCCGTGGTTTACATCCGTCCATGATGAAATAATGCCACCTCAAGAAAATTACCTCTAACTTGACTTGCTTGAACCAATAAAACAACTAATGGATGAGCGTAAACACGTGCATGGCGCTATTTCCCGGCTATTTCATATCGGAAAGCCGTATCCAGCAGCCATTGAATTATTATCGGAGATCTCCGATATTAATTATTCTAACTACAAAACTCCTTAGTTTGCGACACATAGACATTTTCGAGCTTAACCATTCACAGGTATAGTTTACTAGCTAGTTACCAATACAACCGTGTAAAAATCTCAAACTTGTTTTGAAAATTCGCGGCGCTCTTCAAAAAAATGTGCTGTTATTGCTTTAAAGACTGCGTAAGGTTTTCACACGAAAGAGCACGGATCCAATGCTGCAAACATCATCATATACATGTTCCTGTGAATTTTCCTCGTATACATGATAAACAAGGGAATATCCTCTACCATGTCAGAAATTGGAGCCATTGATATAGTTTAGACATATTGTTTTTGTTACCATAAGGATGAGTAGTATTGAATGTATAAAGTTGTGCGATGAGACATTTACGAAGACTATAATAATATTTGGAGTGAGTAAATTACTGAATAAGTTGACTTGCCTGATACACTTAGTGTTGTTTTAAATGATTTATAAAGTTAAACGTTATACATAGCACAACGTGACATGCAGGTCGCATGCTATTGTAGTTGCTTTAGCAGTATGAACATGTTCTCTAGCATACAGAGGGATATTTAGAGGGACACTCAGAAATTGGGGTGGAAAGGTTGCCCCTCTGTTTTACAACAAGTTTGCACGCATTAACCGACGTCTAAACAAGCAAACTCAAAACACGTCAAGGAATATATATTGTTATTATGAAAACTAGAACATTATCACGTTTTTTTTGTGCGGATCGGGATAAAGGAGAATGGTCCGATTTAAGTATATTAGAGTTTTCATCTTGATAGAGAGGCCTTCCCGCCACAAAACCCAATCTGTAAAGTTTCGCTCCAATATTTCAATCCGTTTTTGATGAGAGCCAAAATCAAACAAGTGATGTCTATAGATAATCAGATTTTTTTTAATTCAGCTGTTTTGTAAAGTAAAATGCTACAACCATAATTTGGCATACACCATAGCAGAAACGTTGCATGCAGGTTGCTAATTCACATCCATTTCACCAGGTGATTTGAAAACAAAATTGCATACGGTTTCTTCCATTTTGATGTAATACGTTTTACAACAGAGACGATTGCCAAGCAATAGTGAAAATAATTATGATCGTTTCTAAGAATTGTATTATTTTATTAAATTTTACCAAGTTCCTTCGATTGTCTGTTACGATCGCAGTATTTCCGGCGTATTTCAAGTTTATGGGGGTGTTTGGCCAATTCTGAATTCCAATTTGACCATAAACATTCAGAGACATACTTTCTCCTCAATCGTGAAATAAAATACAGAATGGGTTATAAATAAATAATAAAAACGTTAGTTTTGGTATATACAGTTAGATTTTAGATTTGTATGTCGTTGACTTACCAGTTTTAAGCCGACGTTGGCTTTAAAACTTACCAAATAATGGTTAACCCCTGGAACTCCTACAGATAAGTTTAATTGGTTTGCAAAGGGTTATAATATGTAATTTTACCAAAGAGCAAGTTAATTACATACCTGAGACTAATGTTTAAAATTACAAAAAAAGAGAAAAAATTGGTAAACATTTTAAAATATTTTCATTAATGGTTTCTCGTAAATGATGCTGGTAATTGAATCATTCTCAGGGCTGGGTAAATATATTTGGAAGGTTATATTGTAAACCTACCTTTTGATTACATTAAAAAGGCTTCTTATTCATTTTGTTACATAAGTCTTGCCCTTTCCTTACGTTGCGTAAGATGCTGTAGTGGATAATATTGCAAGAAATATCAACAAATTCAACTCGTCTATACATGGTCTTTAACCTCTGTGATATCCATGAACCGTAAGTATTATCAATATAACGCATAAAAAACCCCTTTTGTTATGCTGAAAACATTTAGAAAAATATAAATTTAGCTGCAAATCACGTTGGAATGTCGTATTTGATAAGAATTGATTATGACATAGATGGAATTTTCTATTTTGTTACCCAAAAACAAGATATTTAATTATTGCAGATAATGATCTGGCCAAGGCAGGAATACATTTGTGAGTACTATATAGACAGACGTATAGCAACTCGACCATAATAGTAATGCGTTGCTGACCTAATTTTATTCGGATAGTATCGAGTGGTCATAATTTAATTTTTCAGCCTGTATCTTTGAAACGTAAGATTGAGCCCGAGACCATGATACTAGATGACCCAGTATTTTCCACGTAGATTCAGATTGTTGTTGTATGAAGTCCCATCTATCAAGGTACATTTTGTCCATTTAATGAGTATGCTCCAGGACCTTCACTGCGCAGATCATTACCTTTTGGAGATCTAATTGAAAACCCTAGAACTGAGGCACTTCGTCTCAGTGTGGGGATTTTGTCCCTTTTCAATGCTGTAGTGAAATGAATACATGAGGGCATTGATGGTTTTGGTCCTGGCTAGGTCTCTTGATTGAACGTCAGTGTATTGGCTTAGTAAGCACTCCGAGGAGGCTGGATATTAGTTTTATCCGACTGATGCAAGCCGTACTCAGTAAAGACATGAGGGGGGGCTGTAGAGGATGGCAGAAAATGGTACTGCTACTGCGAAATGTTTCTGTTAAACAGATGCTGCATTTCGGAGTGTTATTCCATCGTTTGATTTCCGCATGTGCGAGGTACGAAGACACCAATTACACCTTAGCGTTTCATTTTATATTAATATTGGATTTCAGTCCTTAGGCATCTTCATGAGATCAATTGAAAGTGCATAAAGAAGAGATGGCTACGAATGCTTAAAAACACTCATGTGCGAGTCGCATGTCATATTCGTCGTTTTAATGAGGATTATGCTTTATGAAACTAGCCTCACCTTTTGATCAGGTTAGTGCGTTATGTTTCAATGGGTGTCTGCCGGCGGTATGTGTCGTCAATAGCGCTATTGAGACCGAGTAAAACCTGTAGTACCGACGGTGCCGAATCTCACACGGTGGATGGGAAATTACCGCTAGGGTGGTTTACGGTTCTGAGTGCATTTTGATCGCTTATTTTATGAAAAGCTAAGTGTAGCGCTGATGATTAAAAAAGACATTCCTACATGAGTCAGGACGGTATTACTGACTATATTCGTATTCTGTGTGATCCTTTCATTTTAAAACATTTTTATATATCTTCTTTATGTCAAGGCAATTAACAGATGTTATTAATTAGTAACGCTGACGGATGGCGCCAAGATAGCGATTAACCTCCCTTTTGAAACTCTGCAAGGCCTGGTTCGATGTACAGAGCAGGAAGGGCATTCCATAAGCCTACAGAGAATGGGAGCCGAGAAATGATCTCTTCAGTAACTTTATTTTTGTTTGGACTATTTTGGACTATTTTTAAAAATTATCTTCTAAAATATGGAAGTCGGAACATTTAATTCTTCACACAGAAGGTAAACACATGTCATAATTAAAAAAACTCGTTCATAAAATGATACAAATTAGAATAGCAATAACCAAATTAGGAATTTTAATACCAGCACAAATCAGGCGTTTAGAAGGTTCGTACACATTTAGGAATTTAAGAGACACTGGCAACATTTGAAAAAGAGTGCGCCCTCAAGATTTTCAAAATCGATATTTTCGCATGGTTTGTAAAGCTTTTATATAAGCCCTCACCTGAAATGATTTAAGACCAAATCAGCGTCCTTATATGGGTAAACAGAAACGATTTTATAATTAATGTCGCCGGCGCATAATTAATTTCAGCAGACGACGGAAATGGCGTTTAACACAAGAAAACGCACGCCGTATGGCATGTTTCCCATGCAATGGCACCCTTGTTTGACCGGTCTGTAACCTTTGTGGTTTAATCAGTGAGTACGAGTCTAGATATTCATGAATATACACTTTATTGATTTTAATATTAAAGTTATGAAAACTTAAAAAAGGTTAGCCTACAAATTACTGGGATGCTTTTACCTCTGAAGAAACCCCTCCTTATCTGTTTTTGAGATGTTATTTTTATGTTGTGTAAAAATGTATCTCTATTCTTCCAATGGGCCTAGACTATCATTTTGAGAGCAAATTGAAGAAAAGAAAAGAAAGAAATTTCATATTTGTGAACAATGTGCCAGTGCCGCTTTAAGAGACCATCTATATCAAACGGTCGGCTTTAATCCATAATACTGAAAGCTTACGCCTCCTGTTGTGAAAAAAATACCTGTTTATCTTTTCAGCATCGAGAGATTTCACAATTGTCAGGTGTCCCTAAAAATCGAAAGGCCCCGCCTACTCTATTGCCACCAAACTCACGTCATAGGTCACCACTTACATGTATGATATGGTCAAAGGTCACATTACCAAGATCAAAGTTCATATGAGGTCTATGTGCTGCAGAGAGCAGAGAGTGAAGGAAATTTAGATCCGCGAAGCAGGCGACACGAGTGGTTCGAGAACCCCTTTGTTGTAATGATGTTAAGCTTTAAAAACGGAGCAGATTTCTTTGCACAAAATTGTGAAATTTGTTATTTCTTGGAGCAAATAAGGAATTCGGCCTAGATTTATTATTGAAAATATAAGCAAATCAAAAACAACTTTTACTTTGACCTTTATGTAGTCAAATACAAGGTAAAAATCATACAATTGCTACATTCTCTTACATCTACTGCCCATCATGGAAATGCACAGCATTATGATTGGTCAATTAACTACCCCCATATTTAAGGAATAAAGGGTTGCCAGTGTCATTTATGGCCGTGAATAAGGTGTACGAGGTCAGGAAAACTAAGTAATAGGCGAGGCACAGCCGAGCCCATTGATTTGAAAGTTTCTGGCCAAGTGATTACATTATGAGTCCCTAAAATGACACTGCAAACCCTTTTATTTATCTGCTATTCTATTACAAAACAGCTTCTTTAAGCGAAAGGCATTGGCACCCATTATTGCAGAATAATGGGAAGCAAAACTGGACCAACAGAATTGCGGCATTTTCATAATGGCAGGCAGAGGTGGTAATGGTAGAGGTAATAGAATCTGCAATAATGGGTTTTGCAAAATACATTCAAGCTGTTTTTTTAGTTCTCTTAAAAATAGTTTGTGATCAATATACGCTTAAAAATTCCATTGAAACTTCTAATGAGGAAAAAACATCGAACTGAGTGGTTAATATTTTGTCTAGCCCCTTATGAAACAGTTAATATAAAGAGAGGTTTAAACTTTTGCAAAAAACATACTCAACAATTACCGTTAAAGCGACATAATGGCATAAAATAAAAGTTAGGACATAATGAAAAAGACCCTAACTGAATCACTTCCACAAGTTGAAAACAATTTGGATGTTTACATTCTGTAAAAACGCCAAAAAACGGTGAGTTCCAGAGGGGAAGGTGGCAGTTCGTGGCAAAGTTGCTGGAACAGAAAACCAAGGTATTGACATCCTGGAAGAATTTACCGTGTATCTAGCATGTTTTGTGACACCAATCAGCAAGCATTCCGACCAGGATTCAGGCATTGTAATTTTAGGCTTGTAGTAAGATAGTGATCTGGCAAGTGAAAGATGGATTAGCCGGGATACCACATATACAATACAATGTCTGGAGCGATGGACAGATGTTTTTAAGTTTAAGAGTAAATGCTGGCAGTAATGTTAGCACATTTTTTTTCCAGAAAGAAATGCCAACGAATGCACCTCCCCCCTCTGGAACTTTTCCTGTTTTACGTTTTACAGAATGTAAACATTCCGGAATTGTTTTCAATTTGTGGAAAGTGTTTCAGTAAGGGTCCTTTAATTACTTGTCTGAATATTTTTATGCCATTATGTCGTTTTAAGTACCTAACAATTTATTAGTTCCACTATCTAAATGTTTTTTTTTGACGACATTCACCACGCCCCTAACAATTGTGCAAACATCGTTGTTGACATCAGTGGAGACATTTCTAATCTTTCAGTGGAAATCATTTAAATGACACCAAAAGAACGGAACAATGAAGTGATGCGCATTTAAAATTATCGTTTTTAACAAACATGTTTGGTTTGTTTTTAAATTTGGTTTGTGGGTTTTTTAAAGGTTGTAATTTCATTCTTTCGCCACAAGTGTAGTAAGCTTGATCTAATTAGTAAAATAATCACCAACGTTTACTTGAGTTTGTTTTATAGATAATCTCGAATGTAATGTTGTAAACAATGTTTATTGTCATGTCAATGTGGGTACCTCGTTGAACCTTACCGATGCTGCATTGACTCATTTGTTCCTGTTGGATCCATTGTCTAAATTGCAAATATAGAGCTTCTTCTTATTTGTGTTTCCTTAATTCATTTATTTTATCTTACTGCAACGAAACATAGTAAGACACTTAAATCGTGTTCACGTGGTGTGGGTGAGGGTGAAATTGATCGTGTCCTTTAGTGTCTGGTAGGCTACTTCAAAGTCAAGTAATTTCGAACAAAGTAAAGAAGTATCTTTGTCGGTCTTGGCTGGAACAGATGTATATACCAAAGAGGGCTTTTGATAGCCTTGTTCATAAAGGACACGTTGAAGAAGTGGAATTGTGTTAAAGCTGTTTGATATGCATCCTTTCTTTTTGCCAAGATTCGTTCACTGATTAGCGGAAGCTGTTAGTATCGTTACGCAACAGCGCCCCCCCCCCCTCAAGAAAGTGACTATTTTCGCATTCGACAAAGTGCAATACGAATTTTGCTCCTTTCCCACGAGCTCGAATTCCTGTAACAGGGACAAACTTTATGGAATTTTACATTCGCCCTACAAACACATGCAGGCATACGTATCGTGAGCATGGTGATGTTCGTAATGCATTGGAGAATGTAACAATACATTATGAGCTTAAATGTTTGCAATAACTACCTTAAAATGAGTACGATTTACGGCTTATTTTTTGCAGTTCCACATGGCAGCTTTCCTATTTAATTCATAAGATCACACGTTAGTGTCATGTTGATGCAACAGTAGGGGACAGCGGTCAGTTTTGAGTGTGTGATTGACAGAATGCGGTCTCTGAATATTGCGTTCAATATCACTACTAAGGTGTAGAGATTTCAAAGGAAATTTTCATACACATATCTCAAGAAGACGTTTATTTTTTTTAATAAGAAGTGGAATAACTAGATCACAAAACTTCTTTCTACACCTTGCCGTCAGCAATGTGATAACCTATCCTGTACCGTTATTTTCGTATTATTCATAATTATCTATACAGTGTGAGTCAATAAAAACCCTACATTCAGAATAAAAAATAATTAAAATAGCTAAGAAATATTTTTGCTCAAATGTTTGATTTGGCTATAAAGAGGGATAAACAGGCTTTCAGAAAACGTTTATTTGGTGTCATTTGGACTTTGGAGGAAGAAGTTATGCCTATTTTGCTGAAAGACTTAAAAATCCTGTTTGGCGGATTTTGAGCCAAACAAAGATGCATCGTTTACATAGAGTAACATGTACAAGATGCATCGTTTACATAGAGGAACATGTTCTTCAGCAGTGGTTTGAGTAAAAACATTTAACATTAAAGTATTGTTAAACAATAGAAGGTAGGAGAATAATTCAAAGATTATAAAAATAATATCCCGGAGATTACAAAAGAAAATGCTGAGTGAACAAAATGTTAAAATTCCCAAATAAGAAAGTCAAGATAGCTGGTGTAAGACCACAATTTACTTTGGATCAGCAAGATTTCGTGCTTTTAACCTAACTTGGGATCCAAGGTGAAACCATTTTGTATTCACCTTGAAAAACAGTGCGATATTGAGTTTTAAGTTTAATACCAATTTATTTGAAGAAAACTTCATCTTTAGTTCTTCTCGCAATGTATGGACGCTGAGTATACTGTATTTGTGCAAAACTAATTTACCTTAGAGATGTAAAACAAAAATCTCTGAGCAGTTCCATTATGTTCATGAACTGAAACATTGATATGGTGTGATTTTCAATAACCGACTCTTTATGATTGAACAATAGTAATTTAATTTGTTGAAGATATTTTACTTATAATTGTTACACAATAGACCATTTTATTCAAAGTGATGTTTTGGTCAAGAAGAAATCGATACCAACTGAAATTGCATGTGTGAATTATCTTTGCTATAATGTGTTATGGTATACGTCGGTGTCAGTCTCTCCGCATTGTATGGCTAAAATCGGCCACACTGAATTTTTAGGTCTCTCCGCAAAATTGACACAGTTTCTGAACCCAAAGTCCGAAAGACACCAAATAAAAATCTTCTGATAGCCTATTTATCTTTGCAAACAACCAAAGCAAACATTCAAGCAAGAATAATGTTTAACCTTTGAAGAAAAAATATTTCCTGAATGTAGGGTTTTTATTGACTCACACTGTATACACAAGGTATATTACACACGACAAGCCTATCGCACTACATGTGAGTATAGAAAGGGTTAAACCAAGTTTGCTTTTATAAAAGCATGCTACTTTTTCTCAGCGTTAGTAAGAGAATGGTCCCAAATGATTTCGGATGGACCTTGGCCTTAGATGCTAGAGTTACACGCCAGGACTAATCTACGACTTTCACACCGGCGGTAAATATATAGTTTTGTGAATTAAAACCGATATTAAAATACTCCGACATACGGCCGGTGTCATGGATTTATAGCGTCCCATTGTTGTGGAGATCCCACCGGCCACCCGCCTATTTTGTTCCCATTGTGTGCTGCACGCATCATTTGATTCAGTACTTATCTAATCATGGAGGTAGGAGAGAAGAAGAAAGCTCTGTCCACAAAATCCTCTTTGACCATGATCATCGCCCGCCCCCCGTAAAACAAGGTCGTAAAACTATTGTATTGGAACAATACAACACGAGATCGATATTGATGCTGATAGCATGTGCATCAACATTGCATCGATGTCCATAGTTAGGCAGATAGCGACATAATGGGTAAGAATTGTGCAATTTCTTGATCAAAGCATGAAACTTGGCATAAATTTTACAATTAAATACTGAGTGTTGATTTATTTTAGCCATGGAACCACGTCACCGTCAATCTCTCAAGGTAAAACCAGATCATTTTCGGGGATCATTTTGTGGTCATTAATTAGAAAGCGAGATAGCACGTTCCTAAGATTATTACATTGACTTGGAAGAAAATAGCCGATATCTTAAACATGGCACCACACTTCACAGTGTCCGAAGTTGCCCGTTTTCATTTTGTCCCGAAGTTGGCCACACTTTTTTGGTGACATAAATGAGACCCTTGGCTATGTTCCCGATTTTCACTTCAGAGAAAATAACATATTTTAAGCACATGATCCTGTAAAAGTAATGTGTTAAAATGGTACGGTCCCATCGCCATGTTTCAAAACAATTCACCGAAATTATCCTCGTGAGCTAGGTCCGCTGTATCATCTCAATGAACATGTTCATGGTTATGTTGATGTATTAAGCTTAAAGAGATAAAGGACAATTTCCACAGCAACAATATGCCCCCTCCCTCCCATTTTTTAAAACAATTTTACAAGATTTAACAATGCGCTTCATTCATGCTTTTGTTTTCTGTCGTGCATGACAGCTATCCGAGTATGTTTGTTTTATGGGGCCGATCAGGACAGCAGGGGAGTTCAAACTTAGTGTTTTTTGTTTTTCTTTTCTTTGTTCAATAATCCTACAACGAAATTTCCTCGTTATATTCTAAACACAGCGCAAATTTTTACAATTGTATCCTCAATAAAATCTCGTGTCCGCTTAATAAGAAGACCGTATGTGCTTAAGCGAATGATGTCACAAATAGATCCATGAGAATGTTTATGATGTTTTAGAGTTACGCACCGTATTCTGGCATGTTTTAATGTATTTTGACATCATTGACCTTTTGTGACCTCTAGGTGACATTTAACTTGACCTGTGCAGGTGTTCCATATCCAATTGTTTTCCAAAATTAATTCTCTACCTCTCTGCCAAATTTGAGGCTTTTATAACAAATGAACAATTGTTAACGCATATCTGCTTACTAACATTACTTCTGTGGTAAATATGACCAACTTCGGCCCCAAATTGAGGAAAACTGGCAACTCCGGGCACTGTCCAAGGTTGGTGTCCCATTGTCCTAGAAACGGCATTTTTCTTCCCACTTCAAGTTAATTTCGTCTCCAAATATCTACTTTAAGAAATACGGCGTTTTTCAAAACATCAAGTTTCAAACTAAAATCATGTAACTCATCATTAGGACAATGCTATCTCCGATTTTTTTGGAAACAAAAACTGAAATACTCATAATTTCGGCTGTAATCGCCTCAATCTCTTTGTTTTTCGTCTCCACATGTAACAAAACCACTCTGCGCATCGGGATATCCTGTTCTGCGCAAAGTCATATCTTTTCAACTGAGCGTGCCCGGCTTCTGTCGGCGATGATCATCGACCTGAAAGAGTACTTCTCCTGCCGAAAGCGCCCTTTTTTTGGTCTATGCTTCTTACAATGAAGTGCCAAGTGATATCATTGGGATACTCGGCGGTTGCGTAAATGCAATTAGGGAAACTTTCTTCTTTCTCCTTCTCTCCCTACCTCTCCTTCTCCTACCTCCATGATCTAATAGGCCTCGTGTACAAGGTCACTGTCTATTCTTTATACTTTACCGTTAACTTTCAATTGGCGTACCAACCGGGGGGCAGTGCCCCCTCTGTGCTGACAAAGCGGGAACGATATGGACCCAAACCATGAATTTCACCCTCTTTTTCCGGGAATTTTTTGACCTCCTCTTTTAGCCTAAATTTGGCAAAATTAAATTACAATTCGTCAAATTTCGTTCGCATTCATCAAGTTATAACTTTTTTTTATGTCCTCCAATTAAAATTGAGGAATCAACCACACGACTTTACGAATTTTCCCTTTCAATTTCATTTCATTCATCTCAACCCCTCTGCGCCTACTTGGGAATTTAAACCCCTCTGGATTGACTGCTCGTCCGCCACTGAAATTGAGTCCAGACAGCCACCAAAAGAAAGACCTTGCGCTGTTCAGGAACTTACAACCCGTTGCATACTAATACAAATATCTACAACTTTCGGGCTTTGAAAGATGATGTCCTATTCCCCAGATAAGTCAACAGCTAAAAAAGAAGAGTTAATGTTAAGACAACTATGTTTCTGTGCTATACCAGGCATGCATTACCTTTTAACACTCGCCAACTTCAGATTTTTTACTGTTGATCAAGGACAGTGCCTTTTACACCTAGTCTAACTTACCCACACAATCGTCGACTCTTTAAATCGTCATCTTGTTGACACCCATCTTTCTTGGATTCTTTCTCACAGAGCGCCCATCGCGAAAAGACGAATATCAAGCTCCTTACGGCGCAATTATTCATGCCAAAGGCCAACGTGTTCTTTCATTGGACGGAGGGTATGCGGTAAACACTCTCTTGACGAAGAACATGGGCTGTTTTAATCAGAAAAAAGGAAAAAACTTTTGTTATGATTGCTTTATCAAATTGAACAAGAGAGTACTCACCGATGGGTTTAGACTATTGCGAGACTAAATGTATGGGAAACGTGAAAACAGTGTCAACAGATTATAACATAAATATGAAGCATTATGCCACTAGATGAATAGTTGTCTCTATTTTAATATCTTTTTAAGATATTAAACAAGCAAATATAGTCAGCTGCTCACCTTCTTTTGATCTTCAGCCTGCCAAAGGATCAGCTGAGGTGTACACTAGTGTCTACCTTCCTTATAAATAGCGAGTCATAGTTACCACTTTACATGAATAGGCCATGGGATCAAGGAAAAAAATGCTCGGATAAGAACTTCGAGTAATGATTCTCTTGCATAGAAAAAATAGTAGATATGATATCGTTCCAATAGTGTGGGAAATTCAAATCTTTAAAATAATCAAATTGTTCCCTGATTTCCTCCTTGAATATTAGTGACATACTTCATTATCATACTAACATTGACTCCAGCAAATAATAGAGCTATTGATTTCAATAAACGCCCGGTGGGGCAGAGGACAAGGCACTGCAGATTCCCTATTATCGATTATCTGGATTGAGCTAGTTTTTATGATCTAAAATGCAAAATACCTATCATCGGTTTACGAATAATAACCCTTGGGCGCACTGTGTGCTTAAAGTGCTCTGTTTTATTACGGTTCACCAGAGAAAAGCGTATTTCCACAAAATTTGATTTGACCCGAGCTTGCGTTTTGGTGTTAATAGCAAATCTTGTTTTCCTCCCAGGGTTCCATAGGCCACTGTTCTGTACAGATTGCAAATTTCTTACAGATAACGACCGAATTTGCACCGTTATGTTTGGTACACATTTATTACTAATGCTAACGGTTCAGGATATACAAATCTCAACTTTTCTAGGTAAATCAGGGGGGACGAGGTTGTGGATCATGGAAATGCCCTTTAATTAACTTTGATCGTATATTTCATGATTTAATTCGAAAATGAAAACGATGAACAGAAGTCATGAAAGTTGTTTGCCAGACCGTGATCTAACTTCTTTTCTGCGTATAAACGCCGATGCTATTCAATTTACCAACCTTACCGGGGGGGGGAAGGGGGGGGGGGTGCATTTTTAGACGAAATTAAGAAGATGCGTCTATTGTCAATTCAGCAATATGGATTATCTTGCCCATGACAAACGGCCTTACCGTGCCACCAGTGTTTACAAACCAATAAGCCCTTTTCCCGCATGCTAAGGTATTATGAGTATTTAGGGTGGTTTTCCATAAGGTGACCCATCTGAGCCACATTTTCTTTCTTCTGACCCACTTCTGATTCGAACGAATTCGGAAATTTAAATCCTAATTTTCATGTGTGATAGTGAGTTAGATCTATAGATGTGCCGATGATATTGTAATATATCTCACATAGACGATGGTCAACCAGATTCTGAGGTCTTCTTTGATGATGTTACTATCTTTATAAGCCTGTTATCGTTTCTTTTCTCTCTTCTTCCCCTTTCTTCCAAATGGTTATATCCAGGTACCAAGTTTTTTTGTACATCTGCGTACGCCACGATACTTTACAACCAAAACGATTAGAATGTGGCTTAATGGGTATTTGTCTTTGGCTTTGGTGACCTCCCTGGAACCAGGATTCTGTTCCCGGAGTATTTCAAAAGCCTTTAGGTTATCAGAGTTTATTACCAGACTACAACTGAAATCGTTTTTGTGCGTCGCTTGAATTAGGGATAAAGCCATTTCATTCAGCATGTGTCAAATTTGTCATGATGACATGTAGTTTTGTGATAGCCTACAGTTTTTAATGAACAACATCATTTATTATAGTTCGGCAGGATATCACTTTCTCTTGAATCTGTTGGCGTTTACTGGAGAATTGCAAATAGTCTTTTTCCCTGATATGCCAGATTTTATCCGATAACTTTTGAGAATTGAAATTCTAACTTTGAGAATTGAATGAGTAGACAGGTGATGTTACACCACATTGACAAAGCATATTTTGAAGAATGTTTGCATTTTCGCAGCCGTCTGTAGTTAAAGGACAAATTGGATCTTGAGCGTATTGTTGCAGCCATTTAGGCTACCATAACCAGAGAGATTAATTTTCCAATGTGGTTACACCATACCAAATCGAACAGACGAGGTACGAGTTCTTGCAATTTTCATTGAAACAAACTGGGTTTGATAGTGTTATTTGATATTGTTTTTTCAATGTTATCAGAGATTATTTACCTGCCTGAGGTCTTTCGACTTTCCTTTCTTACAATAGAGGGTTCCACCTTTCGGATTACGTGCCATCTTGCCGGAATGGCAGTCCATTCCAAATTTCTGGAGCCTTTCTAAATCTAAAGAACGACATGACTGTTGGATATGTATGCAAAAAGTATGGGTCACACTATGAATAGCACAGTACTTTGAGGTCGAGTATTAAATTGATCTGAATGACGAATACTACGGGAACTAACATCTTTTGTTATAGGTTATGCATGAGTGAGGTGAAAGACCTCTATATGATTGGCTCATAATTAGATATAACGTGATGTAACCTCTGAGTAACCAATCACAATAGACCTTCTATACTTTTGTATGCACTTTTAAAGCTTAACGCTTTTAAACAATGTCTCTGGATGACTAATTACATCATATAACCCCATGAATTGACCAATCAAATAGCGTGGTAGTGCTCAGGGGGTTAAGATTATAGATGTTGTATACATTCAGCTTCACTATAATTGTGCTATCAAGCTCAATCTAAATTTCAAAACTAATCAATCAATTTAAATTTACCTTTACCTAAACTGCGGCGTTTTATGTTGCCGATGATTTTTGATTGGTAATGTTTCACTTCCACAAGACTCTTTTTTCACGATCTAAGATTAATGTTTTGCCGATGATTTCTGATTGGTAATGTTTCACTTCCACAAGACTCTTTTTTCACGATCTAAGATTAATGACGAAAAGCTTAATGAAAGGGTCTTAGATTTGTTAAAATCTTTTCATTTTATCGAAAACTTGTTGTCTCTATCCTTAATGCTTCAGGAGTAATTTGCAAACATTTATCAAATGTTTGAAGTTGAGGGGTAATTTTTTTTCCTGGGTCTTACCGCCTTACCTATGGGTTAAATTCTCAGGGATAAATCCAATAATCCCCTTTCATTCCCTCTATCTCTCCCCTATTTCGTTCTGTTGATTTCTAAGGTTTAATCTGTTAATCCTCTTCAATTGCATGAACGTCTTGCATATAGGCTGCACGGTTTCTGCCATTGTATTTTAATTGGTTACGTCGAAATATGATCGGCACAACTTACACTCAGATTATCAATGTATTCAGTGTACGCTACCTCTCAAGTCCCAGTTGAAAAAAAACACTAAAGAACTTCATTGATATTTTGATTCAAGTAATCCTTGGCGCGCAGGAATTCGCTATATAAAAGTCTATAATTTTGTAAAGAAAATTATCGCAACATTCTACACTCCTTACGAAATAAAAAAGTACAGTTTAAAGAAGGCATGTGCGTGCTTCTGACAAGCATGATTTAGCATGCAACAGGCATACATATGCATGAAGTAGACACCTTAATGCCCGCGTATGTTCACAAATATACATATTGGAATGCATATTACATGCAGAACGATGCAGTATGATGTACCCATATGAAATACTCGTGCATGGATCCACACATATTCGAGTATGTATTACTATTAGTATTAGCAGCTGTGACAACATGCAACATTTGGGATTTGGGATCAATTTTTGCTTATGTTGCGTTGCATAGTTTGCATTTAATGTGTTCATTTATGTAGGTTATTTCATTAATAAAAAGATTTCTTAAAACTTAAACTATGTTGTTATGATAAAGACCAAAAATGTGCATGCATGTACACGTTAATTCATAATAACAATGTGATTTAATTGGCTTGACTTCCATAATTTATAATGAAGGCGAGTATATTACCAAAGAATTTGTGATCCTAATTCAATCTACATATGGTACACCGTCGCTGTGGGCGGGAAAACCTCTTATGTGCATATGACCTTGAAATCAAAAGCTGCCATGCGCAAAGCACAAACAAAGCTCTTCATTGACGCCTGTATAAAAGATTTTAGTGACAAGTCACCGACGCTGAATTCGCGCATGTGTAGTACATTCGGGTGACTGACCTAAATATACACACAATCGAATGTGTGTACATTGTACGTGTCATGCAAACCATGCTTGACCGCGCCCACAAACACGTTTCCGCGCATATAATTATGACAGCAATCAATACTCCATTGCAATTCCCAGTTCAAACTTGGTTCCACTGCCGGAAAATAGCCATGCATATTTCCATTGTCACCTTATTTAAAGTGAATGTCACCTTGCAATGATGACACTGTGGGTTCAGGAATGATCTAAGTAATACCGACACAGATAGTACATCTCACTAGTCACATTATATCGCGCATAATCTACGATTATTTAGGAGTACTTTTTCAACCCTCAATTTCCGGGATTGACTCATGGCGCAACGTTACAAACATAAAACAAACGCCAACACTCAACAACGGAAAGTCTTATTTAAATTCTGTTTTCAGCTTCCGATAGCCGAGACCATACCGGATTTTCCCATTATCATTGCGCACATAATTTTGACAAGCTGAGGTCTAAAAAAGTCTCTCGAACGTCATGAACATACATTGAGGAATTTCCAAAATCTCCCCAAGCTGTATCAGAAATATGACGTCACCATTCATGAGAGTAATGAGCGGCGCTCTTCATTTGTAAATTGTATTGAAAGAAGTGTGTACGTGCAAAGTGGGTCCCAGTTTCAAAAACCTCATTACAGTGCAAATTACGAGCCAATTTCAAGACACCCTATTATGTATATATCGGAAACAAAGCACCACACGGTTATGACACTATTGACTTCTTTACTACTGCTTACAAAATGAATAATTTCAGCTATATAGCATACTAAGAGGAGCTTAAACATTTAACCCCTGTTGAAACTTGACCTTTCTCTTAGCGCCAAAGGCAGCAGGGAGGTCCTTGGCTGACATCCATATGCATATGTTAGGTTACATTGGATACCTCATTTGCATAATTGTTTGGAGAATATTTTGTCATTAGCATGTAACTTCTATGGAATGACTGATGTTGGTGGTACTTGATACAAAGGTACTAGTATACATAACCATAATCCCTATTGTCTATTATCTGGAAATGTGCCTTTTACTTGCTACCTCATTTTAATAGCATCGACCTCCTACCATTTCCAACGACTGGTGAACCAATCTTTTTCTTAAAGCAAGCCTCTGATAAAAGTGAGTAATTTGATTGATTGATTGATTTTTATTAGATACTCAAAAGGATACGTATATTGATTAAACATATAAAATATGATACAATACATGAGAATATTGCACTTAAAATTACTTTTAAGAACATGAACAGATCAATAATGAATGAACAGGAGTACCAAAGATAGCCCAAAAAGCTTAGAACAAAAGCTTAATTCCATTGGGGTCCTTAACATGCAGAAAGAGGGAAGAGAAAATTTGTCATCTTTGTAACGATCCTGACAGTGTGGGCCCCATATATTTCCAGTTTCAATATTCAAACGAAATGCATTGTCTTGTTCTTCAAGTTCTTCTAAAATAAAGTACAAAGTCATCTTCTATTAAGTGCTATAACATGTTTTCGAGGACCCTGATAAAGTTTGTGATTATTTAACGCTGTGTGTGTGTGTGTGTGTGTGTACTTGCTTGTTTGATTGAAATGTAGGGCATTCGAGTTCATATTTAATTTTAAGTTCACAATGAAACGTCCTTGTATTGTCACGGTGGTGCATCCATCGGGGTGAGAGTGTAATGTTCTAGACAATTGCTTACGTATCACGCTATATGTCAAAGGATGGGGTAAATGACATCAATGAGCCGGCTAACAAGGACGTTTTCCGGCATAAATGCTCACGAAAAGCACAAAGGCAACTCACATTAATACTTTGTGAATACTGTGATTGACAAATGATGTAAACATGGTCGACAACTGCAAGTGCTCTGAATAGTCTTTACTAAATCTAAAATGTGTAAATATTGAAAGAAAAACTAACATTATTACTTTCGGAAAGCCTCTTGCACATCACAAAGATGTATTCAAATGTACCATAGTGTGTGCCGTGGTTGTTATCTTTGTCGCTTGTTGATTGTTGAATTTTCCGTACCTATTGGAGACTCTTAAACTCATTACTGTGAACGCAGTGTGTATGCACGCTCGTCAAAACATTTACTTTACCCTGTTGAATTCCTCAGGGTAACGTACGTAATCCTAGCGGATTACAATATTGTCCGGAATGGAAATCCCTAATAAAACATCAGGTTTCGAAAGCTTGATCTCATACGGATATTATTATCTCATATGAATACATATTACATCCTTTCGTTATTATATAAAGTTTATAGACCTCCTTAACCAATTTTACTTAGTGGTATTTTTCACTTCTCTTACTTTATTTTTCTGCTTGTATAAATTACCTATTATTAACCAGCAATAATAAGAACAATTCTGAAATTATTAAGGGCGTTAAGGGATTGTTATTATTATTATATCGTTTGGGAGATGATCATGGAAACAGTGAAATTCATAATATTTGAAATGTTTTTGAAGTGTTTAAAGTGTATATCAGCCGTTGTGCATAGAAGAACAGCAAAAAAAATATTCTGGTCTCATTAGTCAATCAGATATGTAAAAAAAATAAGCAATGATATGACCACCTTAGATTTCACTCAACCCGGAGAACAAGCTGGATTTAGAAGTGGCTTTTTCCCCTCCTGACCATCTGCAAGTAGAAAACAGTTAATAGGGAAATGCAAAAATATCAACGAATATCTTTTATCGACAATTAGAAGGCATTTGACAGCATCGACCAATGTATTGACATCACATAAGTTTTATCAAAGACACCTACACAAAGGGCACTTTTACCATAAAAGAAAGTGAGAATACGGCAATTTAACCACAGCTAGCCACAATTTGCAAGTTGAACTGACTGAGGCAGCAAATTAACGAAGAAAAATCAATAATCGTCGGTGCGTAGATGTCATGGTCATGCTCTCAGAAGAACCGAATAAACTAGAGACATTAGTACATGAACTGATCACTGAAAGCAACATGATGGGGTTGAAGACAACATTATGCCAAACGAAAACAATTTTCAGTGCACAGATTACCAAGAAGGTTCACATCAACCAAACTATATTACAGGAAGTGGACAAATAAATTTAGTTTGGTCAAGTTATTAAAATGGCGCATAACCATTTTGACGAACTTGAACTGAGCGCATGGTAAGAGCAGGATGGAATGCCTCAAAAAGAAGTGATGAAGAGAAATTTTCCACTATGCTCAAAACGATAAGCTTACCAAAGTGTTATGTCATAATGTACGGTTTAGAAATCTTGGCCTTGATAAAGATAAAATGCAAAGACTGACAGCTCAATACAGTATGCAAAACATACTAGTATTTGTTTACAACCCATGGACAGAGAGGAATTGGACATGGTCTAATCATGTAGGAAGGCAAACAGAGAGATGGGCAATTGACAAGGTTGTCCACTGAATGGCGACCAAGAAATGAATTAAGACATCTAGAAGGAAATGAAATGAAGAGATGAGATCTCTCAGTCCGTGGGTGTAGCGAGGATGAGGGAAGCACAGAATTGGTCCATGTGCCGTCACTAGGAGAGGTTGCAGGGGCTTGCAGTGGTTCGACAAAGGATGATGGTGGTAATGATGGCTAGTGTGTTTGCAAGCGCCGCCATCTTTGAGCAGAGAACATTGACAACTCGCAGACGACACGCTATTGATAAACACAACCTCATTGCATATTGCATTGTGTATTTCAATTAAACAATGCCTGTTTTATGTTAATAGTATACACCAGCGAGGTGGAAATAGGCTCAGCTCAATAAATATTCCCGGGCTCAGCTCAACCTTAACATCACTGGTGGCAGTATTTTTTGAAATGTGTTAATTGCATTCTGTGCCGGACAAGGCTGAAGGCATTCCATCAAGTATGGACATAAACCATAACTCACTTGGTTGAACGGATCCTTTATCAATTTCAATATTGACAAATAAATGTAAGCTCACATTTTTTTCTGAATTCTCTAAAAGATATACCCTCCTTTGCAGAAAATAATAAAAAAGCCCCCATGTATTCTTTTTGAGAAAAAAAATCAAACATAGCAAGCGGCTATCCTTAACCATTGCCCATATCACGTTACAGAGACTCCGACCTTGAATCCGTTTGATCGCTGCCAACCTTTAACAGAAAAGCAAAAAACGACAAATTTCGACCGTGACAAAAAAGGCCAGTAATTATGCAATCTCATTTCTTGTTTTATATGAAATGTTTGTAAATTATTCCTATTGAAATCAATCGTTATAACATATAACATATTCGTAGATATATTGAAAATAACATGTTCAATTTGAAGGGGGAAATTGCCAGCAAATATTAATATATGCAAAGAAATAATACAATTGGCAACGTTTACTAAATATAGAAATGTTTCAAATAAGTCTCAGTGCAGAACATGTTAACACCTTTGGAATTTTAATTAAGTTCCCGAGTAAAATTTTACCCTCTACAGACATCGGGGATCTCATTACTTCTGGATATATTCATTCTTCCTGTCATTTACAGGTCAAAGATACCCGAAGGAACTATAAGCTTAATTTGGCGGGAAAAATCTTGTGCATTTTCCCGCGTAAATTTGATCGCCTGGGATTATAAGTTGTATATTGGTAACTGCGTCATTTAAAATATCAATGGCACACGAAACTCGTTAAGATGCATAATTTTCCATGAAAGGTAACGAAGGGATTATTTATAGTCCGTTTACGGCGATGATCAAAACTTTAATTTTACATCTTCGAATTGCTAGCATCAAAAGTATTATAATCAAGAATAACCTTAAGGCTATTTTTATAAAGATTTTTATATCTGGTTTATGAGCGATTCAGATCAATAATTCTTGTGTGCTTTTCTACGTTTGATGTTGGCCCTTCTATTTACCATTTGACCGCTGAAGTTGTAATGTAGTTTCTAAGTAATTTTCAAATAAAATTGGTTTTAAGCAGACCTTTGAAATATTAAATAAAACAACGAACGGGCTATCTATGAAGGACAAAATTTAATCAATGTCACAATGTACACTTCCGTGCTGATAACTGTTATCAATCTGTTATTATTCAATCTTCAGTTCTTTTGAATAACATTGCAATTATTAAGGGTTGGTTTCACACTTCATCCGCCGATTGACTGATGGTTCCTCGCGGTTGAACTTGTTTTTTCATTGAAAAGAAATCCATTCCATGTTCCATTCCATGTTCCGCCATGTTCAAATATCTAAACTGGTCTACTTTGGAGAGAAGACATCCATACAGTAGGCTTGCAATGATTTACCACATCAGATACAATCTTGTGGACATTGATTGGCGTGAGCACCTTGCTGAAACTACTTCATCAACTATTGGCCGTGGATCCTGCTTCATGCTTCCATACTGCAGCTCTCAGGTTTACGCCTCATCATTCTTTCCCCGATCATCTAGGAACTGGAATACCTTGAGCTTCACCCTACTTTGCTGCCATCTCTCGACGCCTTTAAGTCTGCGTTGAGGGAGTCAGCCCATTAGCCTATTTTCACAGACATGTTCTTTTACTCGCACATGTAAATACTTGCACGTTTTGTTTTTGACTATTGTTCGTGTTGGTTGCGCCTACCAGTTGCACGCCTTTTCCCGCATCCGCAGTGCAGTAATCATGTTGAAAGAAGCAGCACTTTATTGGAAGAAGCGTGCGGAGCTGAGCCGGAAAGCAACCGGCGGTTTAATTTTGAAGCCATCCGTAAGGTACCAATACATCTTGCAGTCAAATAAAAATGTTTGGTGCCATAGCTTCGTAAATATTGCTTTAAGTTATATAAGAGTATACATTTCTAAATGGAAAATGATCCCAAATGATGATCAACTCTAACTAACAATCGTCAGCTTATGAGAAAACTTACTTTTCTACCGGAGAGAGGGCCGGTGTGGCTGGAGATATAGTCCACCGTGCTCACAGTCCGGGAACAATGGTGAACAATAGGGCAATCGATTTAGATGACTCTTCACGCAACATTAGTTTCACGCTTTATTCTGTTGTCGTCTATGGAGCCCGGACTATGACACCTGCCGAACTATGATTACTTTCACACCGGTCACAACCAACAAGACACCGCTGAAAAACCTATGAAACCCTCCCTTTATATAGCCATGTAGACAAAGTATTTTTAAAAGTACGCTTGCGGCAAAGATTAAAAATCTTCCAGGTGCGCAATTATGATTCCTTCATATCCCCGTTTCAACGAGACATTCAATAATATTTCATTTTAATACAGTGTAATACGTTTACAATGTAAATCTTTTCTCTGCTATCTACAAGCCCTTTTTAAAAATGTTGTTGTCAATTACTTTAACATTCCAAATAGTTCACACTATAAAATACAGTATAATGTCCCGATAAAGTGCCATGCTATAATGCAGCCATTAAAGGTGCTTGTTCCGATTTTTGTCTATCGTGTTCTCTACATGATATGAGAGCCTGACACTTGTACACACTGACTATTAAGTACCGTGGGAAACAGACTTGCGGTTTTGATGCTAGACGCGATAATGCATAGTGTAACGCCCTATTCACTACTGTGCTAATATTGATGGTTAACCACTAAAACGGTAGTTTTTTATCTATATCTTGAGAAAGAAATGGATTTGAAGCTGAAATTTCAGGACAACAATGAGGAAAATACGGCCTTTCATCTGATATCAAAATTTATACTACTTCCGGTTAATCCCAAAGACGATCGGAACAAGCACGTCAAATAAATTAAATAAATAAATAAATAAAAATGCAACATACATGGGATTCATATTTTACTAACCGGGGGTGTTGTGAACCAATCTCATAATGCATTGCAATGTGCCTATACTATTATAGAACACATGTCTGTACTTAGGGATGAAAAGTGTTGAAGAAGCTAAAGGACCACAAAACATTTCATAATCATGATAAAGGTTCCTTAAGCACTGGCGGTTTGTGGGATAAAATGAGTGTAAAAGTCAGGGTTATATGTGTTAAGAATAGGATTTTTGTGGGATCACATGACCTTATTGAGGTGCAATTCCCCAAAACTGGTGCATTGTGGGATGGCCATTAACATACCTTGATAATGTATTAACAAACTCTGCGATGCAATTTTGCATCACAATAATTATGACTTTATCAAAATGGATGAAATGTATACACAAATACACATAACAGATACACTTCGTGTAGGAATTGCGTGACAAGATCACTTCACCCCTATCAGAAAACAGCGAACAAATTTCGTGAAGTACCTTTTGTCTCAAGTTGAAAGTGATATCACTGCTCGGGTAGCCACGTTGTATGTAGCTTTCCTAGGATCTGCACCATTATTATTTGGCGCCAACGAGAGCGGTATTTTGAGCAGAAGACTGCATTACCAAGATTCTAATGATTTGAAGTGACAGTGCAGTGAATACCACATTTTCAGACAAAAAAATGTAGAAGTGAGCATTGGAATTGTTCGCCTTAACATAATGCTATCAGCCCGGCTATCAGTATCACATTATAGTAATATTATTTGACTTTATTCTTTTAACACATAGTAGATATGCATTTTTTTTTACCTTTCTTGCCTGCAGAACCAATGCACATTTTGTTTTTCAAGTGGAAGCAACAACCAATAATTTTGTAAATATTATGTATTTCAATTAAAGGCAATATTTACATATTGCACATTTTATAATAAGATATGATTATGATTTTTGGTTCATTGTGTAGTTTGATTTGCGAGCCAAACTGGCTTCCGATGTGACTGAACTTGAGTAACATTTTAAAAGATCCAAATTAAAATAAGAAAAAGCAGCGCTTCAACAGTTTGAACTTGCCTGGTTTAATGGTTAGACATAATATTATAAATATTTGCAATTCATATATATGTGCATGGCTCTTTGCAACATTGACATTTTTATCCCTTAAATCCCTAAATACCATTTTTTCTCACTTTTCAAAAATCACGGAGCGGACCCTTTGCCTTGTGTTTAGGGTGAAATTGCTCCTAGATCTAACAAGACAAATTGCGCCACCTCCTTTTTTCCCCTTTTCTGTTTGCAGTGATCGTCAGGTTGGTAGTCATTTTACCTCAAGGGACGTATACGGCGGTCCGGAAAGTGTGTAGTCTGTGTCACAGACTGCGAAAGATATTATCTAAATTAGTACTGCGTGGGAGATTAACGTTATCAGTCCGTCATAGCGAATGTATGCAAATGAAACTAAATCTCAAATATGTCCGGAAAACGAAGGGGTTCTATGGATATTTTTGCATCAGAGGGTCCGTTACTATGTTTTGTTTTGAATATGTATCGTGATTGGGTCTGAACCTATAGAACCTAGCGAGAAAATTGAACATTTTGTCGGGTACTTCGGTGCTCGCAACGGACGGAAAAGTGAACACGCAATCGCTACGGGCCGCATCCCTTTTTCCCACAATGCCTTTCGGTATTATTCCAGTCTTGAATTTTCAAACGCTGGTTTCATTTTACGCCAACTTTTTTTTTCAATTTTAGAAACAGGATATACGTACTTACCGGACCGCCGTAAGGGACGTAAGGGATATATTTAATGAGTAATCAGTTTTATTTGATCAGCAAATATAATAATAATAATAATAATAGGTACTATATACCTTGATATGTAGGAAGATAGGACGCAAAACATCCATTAGCACTGCACTTAAAAGACAGTGCCTCCGCAGGAATATGAGGATGAACATCATATTATAGGTCCTACCTTTATGTAGGAAGATAGGACGCAAAATATTACCATCCATTGTGATAAGCACTGCTCCAAAAAGAGAGTGCTTCCGCAGGAATATGAGGATGAACATTATATTATAGGTCCTACCTTAATATGTAGGAAGATAGGACGTAAACATTACTATTCATTGTGGTAAACACTGCTCCCAAAAGACAGTGCTTCCGCAGGCGTATGAGGATGAACATTTTATTATAGGTCCTACCTTGATATGTAGGAAGATAGGACGCAAAATATTACCAGTCATTGTGATAAGCACTGCTCCAAAAAGAGAGTGCTTCCGCAGGAATATGAGGATGAACATTATATTATAGGTCCTACCTTAATATGTAGGAAGATAGGACGTAAACATTACTATCATATGATGTGTAAAACATGCCTCCAAAAGACAGTGCTTCCGCAGGCGTATGAGGATGAACATTATATTATAGGTTCCTACCCTGATATGTAGCGAAGATTAGGACGCAAATATAATAATCCATGTGGTAAACAATGCCCTCCAAAAGACAGTGCTTCAGCATGGTTATTGGATGAAATTATAATTATTATAGGTCCTACCTTGACGTGTAGGAAGATAGCACACAAAACATACATATCCAGGTGATAAACATATGCTCCAATAGGGAAGATAGGACGCAAAATATACCATCATTGTGATAAGCATGCCTCCCAAAAGACAGCTGCTCCGCAGGCTTATTTGGATGAACATTATAATTATTATAGCGTCCTACCTTGAGTTGGTAGGGAAGATAGGACACAAAACATTTTACTATCCATTGTGATAAACACTGCTCCCAAAGGAGACAGTGCTTCCGCAGGCGTATGAGGATGAACATTATATTATATGTCCTACCAATGATTTGTAAGCGAGGAAGATAGGACGCAAAACATTACTCTCCATTGTGGTAAACACTGCTCCCAAAAGACAGTGCTTCCGCAGGCTTATGAGGATGAACATTATTGATTGATGTTTTATCAAAGCAAAAATATGTTACTTCTTACGCTTAACACGTACCGAGAGTGTAGACAGTTTGACTATAGGATTGGGTTGAATTTTATAGGCCAAGGGGATCAAAGAGAAAAAGGTGCTTGCATAAGGACCTTGATTACGGATATTGGCGAAGTAACTGATTTCTGCATAGGTCAATATTAAATATTATACCTTTCAATACTATGGGGTATGTCAAGTCCAAAAGTTGCACATTTATTTGAAAACGAATAAATTGTCATCACAATTTCTTTCCGTAAATGTCAGTGACCAGTAGATGTGCATCATACTGTTTTACTCGAGCTAATAATAGCACTGTTGATATCCAGTATATCTCTCTGTATGCAGGAAGTACAGAGCCATTTTATTACCCATGCAGTTGAAAAGATTTTAGGTGCTATCACCACAAGCTTGAGCTATTTTTTCATTACGCAAAGCACGAGATACCTGTCCTCTTTCACAAATAGATAAACCTTGAGCTTCTCCGCTTCGTTCATTTAAAATTGACCGTATATTTCACCATTCGAAAAGGAAAGAAAAATGATCAAAAGTCATGATAGAAAAGTCGTTTGGCAGAGTAATATCTTTATGCAGGACCAAAAACAGTAACTTGCCGGGCAATCCCATTTAAATTAAATTTACCACGTTATTACCGTAGGTCGCTGGATCCCCTTCTTTTGTTTTCTTCTAAAAACGTGGTGGTAAATTGAATAAAATATGATGTCCAGCAATAAGTTATGGATCTTGGTTCTCCATAAAGATGTTAGGTCACAGTTTACCAAGCAACATTTCTTTCATGACTTTTTGTTCACCTTCATGAAATGTGCAACCTTTATGATTGACATGTTAATTATGTTCATTGTAATTAACATTAGTATATATAGTAAAAACTATTTAGTCAAAATTAACAATATTTCCTTTGTGTGTTGGAAAGAGGCTCTAACGGAGTCATGTGACCACGTCAATGTGCAATTTCCGAATATGTGCAGCATGGGATTGTTTTAACAAATTCTTCGGTGTCAGTGAAAGACAGGCGAAAAAATACTGGATGACAGAGAATGAAAAAGGCAGTGACAGTGAAAAAGCGCGACGATTTCCGAGAATGACTGAAGGGTGGAAGCGATGGACTGAGAAACCAAAAGGTGATAGAAATGCCAACAAAAGTGCTAGCGAAGGACATAGAGCGACATATGAGTGATACGAAGGAGATAGAAAAAGACAAGGGTTATGAGTGAGCGAACAGGGAGGGAAAAGAGCGATAAGAGCAATGAGATTGAGAAAATGAAATGTGAGAAACCAATGACAGTAAGAGATGACAGAAAGAGAAAGAAAAGATGAGAAGACGAGTATATATGGTATGTGTGATAGAAGTACTTTAGTACACGCCTCACGCGTGGCATCTGAATTACGTAATTTGTGGTTTTCGCGTTGTAGGTCCTCTTTCCATGGTCAATGACATAACACACTGGATTAATTCTGATTCTAGACTTGGAGCTCTAATGTTGTTAATTGCCACAAGTAAACATGCAGCATGTGTAATAATGTAATGTGCGATCGAGATATTTTAACTCAATCATCAGGATTAAACCCTTTGAGTGACAAGGCTGCAACAATATCCCTCAACTGTTGTCAATATTAAGTCGTGCTGGAATCCTTTGAACACAGCAAGTCGACTCCAGTCGCTGAACGATCAAAATTTGTTTAAATTTTGTTTAAAAAAGGTCAAATTAAATTAATGTTCTAGTGCATATTCAATCAGCCATGTAAAATGCATCTAAATTAGGCCAAACAAGCCCAGCCCCCTTTGCGATATCGTTTTAGATGGATTGTCTAAATGAACCCCTGCAAGTATTTGTGACGCCACCCTGAATCCACGTGATTATGTGTAATACGTAATACAGAATGGCCGTGGTCGATAGGGTAAATCTACAGCCGTTGGTGGTTCAACCCTCCCACATAAACTCGCGCAACACGCACGCACACCACACACACACACCACACCCAGATTAACACGCTCGCACACATACAAGTGAGTACTTGCATTGAACTAACATTTACACATCCAACTACATTTTATACCGCAATCCTTTGTTAAGCCAATTTTGAAGCCTATCTATAACAGAATCAATATTTTTCATGAATTTAATCGAAAAATAGTGCTTCATTGTTTGCTGACGATTTTTCACACTCGCAACAATATAATCAATAAGGTTTTGATTACAATAGGTGATGTAGTCTTTTTTATGAAGACAAACATATCATTAGAGTCACGAAAATTAGGTTTCTCAAAGGAAGAGTGAAATATTGAGTTATATAAATTCTGTGCTCATTTGCAAAAAATGTGACCAATCATAAAAGTGCAATTTATTTAATAGGTGGCTAGTCAACAATAAAAAAGAACAGACTATGCACATATTACATAACCCCATCTGAAGCTAGATGTTTTTAGGTTCTTTAGAGGATTAGCTCGACATGGCATACCAATTCAGTTCGTTTAAATTGGCTTTAAAAGTACTTATTCTGATCCAAGAACTTTTCTGGCATATTTCCGTTGTACCATTCGCACGTACTCTCCATCATCTTTAATACTATTAATAAGTCTACTTGTGAAGGGTATACCAGAGACACAGGCCCATTTTGAAAATAATGCGCCCTCAATTTGTTTTTCAAAATCGGTATTTTCGGCGTGGTGTTGTAATGATTTGTGTTAATCCTCATCTGAAACGAATAATCCAAATCAGCGAAGTAGATTTATTCAGTGCACCTAATTTTCACAGTGTTAAACCACAAGCAAATGCGCATCAGAGTTGATTCCTTGCCTGCATTTTGCTTGGCTGGTGTAAAAGGAGATATGGCCCGCCCGGAGCCATAGTCCCGGCTCCATAGATGACAACGGAATAAAGCGTGAATCTAATGTTGCGTGAAGAGACAACTGAATCGAGTGCCCTATTCTTCACCGTTGTAGGTGGACTATGAGACCGCCGGAGGACCACATCTCCTGTCACACCGGTCTGTCACATTTGTGGTTATAGTATCAATGAGTATGTTCATGATGATAACGCACTAAGTAAATTTTGACACAATTTTTTGATTAAAAATTACAGCAGCCTACAATAAAGGTTAAAATCCTGAGGTCTTTGGCATCATGTTATGACTTATTTGTACTATGATATGGTATATTTGCGTCTAAAACATGTTGGCTTCTTCCTAGGTCTCAGTATATATTGAATAAAATATAGGGAGTTTCGGTAACCTGACCCATCTGACACACTTATGAATTCAGGAAACCCTTCATGGAATAAAACACAGGTTTTTTTCCGTGAAGGTTTTCGAATTCATAAGTGTGTCAGAAAAAAAAAAGTGTGTCAGATGGGTCAGGTTACAGAAACTCCCCAAATTTTATATTTTGTTGAAAATAAGCATGTCCCTTTAATAAGCATGTCCCCAGTAGATATCTGTATAGGGTCTAACACAACAGTTATTGGCGTTTGAGATGGATTGTTCTGGCAGTGCTGGTTTGCTTTCATTTATTTTAACAACGGGGTATTAAGTTTAGAATAAACATTGATAAGACTACCAGACAACGTAATAATGAAAATAAAGCGGGCATAGCGGAAGGGACTTTTTTGTTTCGCATGAGTATATAAGAGACATAACGTGATAAGTTTCGACATTCAAGTTATTTCTGCCTCGACGAGTTAGCCAATTTGAATGTGGAAGAACGCGCGATAAAGAATCAAGTCAATTTGGTTCTATAAATGGGGATAAATGAATCCGAAGGCCATCTACTAACTGCATATGACGCGGGATTTGCAAACTCTATTCATGTTCATGGCGTGTTTGTAATACAATTGGATTGATTCAGCCCAAATTTATTGGTCGAGCTATGAGTTGCAAAAATATTGGGCGAGACGCAGTCTCGCCCAATATTTTAAAACTCATAGCGAGACCAATAAATATTGGACGCAAATCATCCAATTTTATCATTATCATGCGTAGGATCCGATCGGACACCTCAAAGCATGATAATGTTGAAAGTGTGGTCGTACTATGTAAGACGTCTTGCTATAATGATCAAAGTTGGTCATAGTGTATTGAAGCAGAATACAAAAAACGTTGTTTATCTGTACAGCTGGTAGAAAATGACTCTCAGTGTCACTGCAAAAACATGAAAAAATAACACCGATTAATGATTTTAAAAAGGGAAATCAGAAAGTAATCCAATTTAACACTATTGATGTTATTTTGGATACAATTTTGTGGGCATCCAGCTATAGCTGGAAGGATGACACGGATCTCAGTTTTCACATCGTCCAGATTTATGAATGGATGTTTTCCCGTCACCAAAAAGCCGAACCTTTGCATCTCTGACCATAACGCACCGATTCACATGAACATTTCATACGTGTATGGTGGTTGACAAAGTATTATCCATGCTGTTTGTCATCACGAGATATGCATATTAAGTAATTCATTTAAATAACAAAAAGGCGACGCACGTTTTCTGAATATAGCAAGCGAGCAAGTCGAGAACCGCAAAATTCGATAAAACATTAGCTAAATATAATTTCCCCAAATCAATTTAAAGGTTTTTTAAACAAAATGGTACCGCGGTAGAAGTCCTGATTGTAACTCGCCATTGTATTTGTGCATGTGTAGCTGTGTCAACTTTAATTCTTTTCCTGTGCATAAGAAAATGACAACATCTTCAATATAGCCTGTACACGGTATGTACACGATTGCTTTAAATTGAGATTAGCCCAAAATTCACATAGAAAGAGACAAGCGTGCGAGAATTGCACAGCGCACTTATGGACAAAGCACCATATAATATAATTTACTCTAAACACATTACACGCACCATAGGTCCAATCAGAAAGGACAACTGCAGCTTAAAGCAAAGATGTGCTTAAATCCCTTACAATTGTCACTTTCCGTTAATGTGCCCATTGTTTCTTAGATGGCTTTCCAAGCCGTCGGTTAGTAGTTTAATAGAGGGCGCAATGCATAGCTTCAAACCATGAAAACGTTGTAGAATGAAAATGTTTGCCAGTTATCACACATTTTCTAGGCTTGATAGTTAGGTTGCACTGCAGTTAGTTTGCACAATGATGAAGCAGATTATGCATGTGACCAATTTTCCTTGCAGCCCGTTAAAAATACCCCAAATTATCAAGGCGTTGCGTGATATAATCACCAACGCTGAGGGATAATATTCAAGATCTTAAACAAATAAGCTTGTCTGGGCTGTCACAGTCCGATGTTCCCTAAGTGACCATATTGGATTTAGACTGAATTAAGAGGATTATAGAAGGCGTCTGATTGAGTTAAAGTTTCATCTCTTTAGTTTTGCTCGGGGCATTGTGGTGGACGCAAGATGTATTTAGCCTGGATTGGGTGAAAATTGTGTCATTCAAGGCAAAACTTATAAGAGTTAAAGGAATAATATTCTAGGGTTCTCTATTGTGGCTTTCTCGGTTCTCACATATCCCAATTGTTTGGAACTTGTGGAGGTAGGAGTGGTCTGGGACTTCTATTTTTCTCCTCCAGTTTGGAAGTCTCAATTTGTTACTCTAATATTACTCAACATTGATTAAAAAGGGGATTACATTACTCTCATGTGTTGAGTAAAATCTTTGTCAAATTGAAACCTTAAACTTTATTAGCTAAGATATACTCACATTTATCTAAGGTTTTATTCAACATATGAGGGTACTCCCCTAATTTATTCCTATTTTTACGGTATATTTGTTCTAATTGCTGTGATTTTCGACTCACTCTTTTCGAGACCATTTCTACTCTGAGCTATACCACCAAACAGATAGTAGGAACTGTTGTTAATGTGCATCACTGGCAATGTTCGGTTTGTAGTAGATTTCAAAGTGAGACCTCATTAAAAGTTTTAGGTCTATCCAATCACTGTGAGAGGTATGAAGATTTATTTTATTTGGCCATCCAACCTTGTGCAAGAGATTAGCGCAAAGCGAGTCATTGACATCTGGGCCAATCACGGCATTAGTCTTTGATCATTAAAACAACCAAATATATAAGATCTGAATACATCACTTTCCAGTAAGCCGATTCTATGCAGTAACTTTGTACCGTGGCAACATTATGTTTTGTATATTTATGGCAGCAAGGGCCTAGTCTCCACATGGCCAAGGATTTAACCCTAGCATCCACCCCATTGGAAATATGCAAGAAGAAGAACTCTCACTCAATTTAAAACAGATTATAGTTTACAGACATATTTATAAATAAGTAATTTATTTCATTCTGGTATTTGATTTGCACAGAGGTATTTTCAAAATACTTCTGCTTCAACATAAATACAGCAAAGCTAAGATCTCCATATCTGCTGAGTACATGAGTTCCTTGCTAGACAATATTTAAATTACTATAAGATACTGTCTTTTAATGTATTGTCTTTAGCGTAATTATAATATAAGAACCTCTTACAACATCTTTGGCAAAAATGCAATAATATACTAATTAAAATCTTGTTCTGCTTTCTCCACATGCAAATTCTCACCGTCTTGTGTGCTGGTCTTCTTCTCTTTGTCTTCTATTTAAACAGGTAAGTCCATTATTTTCTTCAAATTTTTGAGGGCATTTGTACTAAAATTGATAGTCAAATTATGGATTAGTAACAAGTGTCTTCTGAAAACAAAACGCCATAATGACTGGACAAATGTTATTGATACACTTGGAAGAAATGGCTTCTTCTGTCAGTGCTCATAGTCAGAATGGATTATTAACTCTCCAAATGGGGTAACTTTGTCGTCACTCTCGAAAGTAGTCGCCTGAAGGTGGGTTCATATTTCATCGGCAGAGGTCTGCAGACGCTAGCCTTTCGAACATGCTTTTTACGCAACTTGTATGTTCATGCATCCCGCGCAAAGCATGTTCGGAAGATTATCGTCGGCCTATGACTATGAAGTATGAACCCACCATAATGATTACGAGAGAGTTATTGACTTTATTTAGAAGAAAACCATTGACTCTCAAGGGGTGGGGGGTGGGTATTTTGAGCGTATCTTATACACGTACCCGTGGTATAGGCGGCGGAAGGAATACCCCCGATTGCGACCCCCTCTGCATCCTTCCTTAAAATTCTTATAGAATATGTGTAAGATATATGTGATACCTTCTCACCCAAAAGGATGCTTCTGCCCAGCCGACACTGAGATCCTGGTCCCTCTGCAGCTTATTAATATTCTAAATAATGTAACTTGGCTGTCAATCAATGCTACTTATTATTATAGACCAACCCTTTTTCCCCTTATATCTATCTACAGTTTGGTTACTTGTAGCCAAGTATTGCAAATGTCGCCACCATGCGACAAGGTGACAAGCAACACAATTTCAACTCGATTAAGTATCAGTCATCCAAGTAAAACGACATTACACCAAATGCATGCAAGTCATGCAAAAGTGATTAAACAATACTTACAATATGTTCTGCCGGAATATTTTGTCTTCAAATAGGGTTAGTTTATGTAAATTATCGGTCCATTTAGCGCCAAACTTTTGCATTTCCTATTCCATATAACATGATACAAACGTCCATATAGCGGTCCTTAAAAGTGGTTGACCCGGTCATGGTTTAATTTTTAATTGGGTGGTTTCTCTCCCGCTTGGAAGCATATCACTATAACAGCTGATTACAACTTTTGAATTAAATCGGTGCAATCGTTTGGATAGTAGAAGCAAAAGTGTGTACTAGACAGTGTGTTAATTAATGTGGTCGACCACATTTAATAGGAGACATTTTTGTTCATAACATCAAAAGAAAACATTTTCTGGGCCTTAGAGTTCATTGGGGTAATAAGAAAAATATGAACTTTATTCCGATACCAAAATCTCAATCTTTGATAGAGTAAAGTGGGGACGAGGTTACCGATTGGGTCACCCACATTTAAAGATATGTGCGATGATGTTGGCGTCATTTCGATAACCACGCTTTGGGAGAAAAGCCTTAAATTTTGTAAGCATTAACAAGTCAACTCAGAGAAAAAGTATTTTTGTATTTGTAATCATTTCAGAGGTGTACAAATAGTAACAAAGTTACATTGATGTTCCCATAGCTAGGCAGATAATAATGCGGGGTTGTAGGTACTATACTCGATTCGCGTTGATACGTTCGTCCCCCTGGAGTTTTGGACCTATTCCAATAAGTCGGAGAGGGGGATCAATCTAGCTCTACCGGGAAAATGAAAGAATTCAAATGCACGTGCAACACCGGATTATCTTGGAGGACACTCCCGTCATTTATCTCACTCACCTGCCACTAAATCCAATTTTATTCATGTATGGAAACGCACTATAGTGTATTTCAGGCCTTAACATTGCTCACAATAACATGATTAACAGAAGTCCCTGCGCCTCATTGAATTTTTCTGCAAGAATGGTACGGACTCATATATCAGATGAATCGAGTATAATTGATCGATTTTTCTATAATATTTATTTCTTTAACTGAACTCTACTCGACCGATATTTTGCTTTTACAAAAGCTGTGTTCGTTTTGTGACCTCACATTTTGAACTTAACACTCCAAAAATATTTTGTTCTTGCAATGTTGATCAAAAAGGGAACGACCTTTTCTGTTGAGTATAATATTAGTCAAAGTACAGTAAACCTTACGAATTGTAGGAGGAAATACATTCCACTTTGCGTGATGTTTGCTCAACCTTTGACTAAGTATTTACTCAAAGAAAAGAGTTCCAAATTTCATCAACATTTTATATTTTTACAGAGCAACAAAACAACCGCACGTAACCGCCTGTAAGTAGGGTTAAATGCCAATTTTATTTAGTCCTGAGGGATTTGGAAACGTACACTCTTTCTTGATCATTATAAGCTAAAAGGGTTAATTTCAACCGAGTTTAGTATTTTTCCAACGAAAAATAGTTTCGCACGTGGGTAACTTGAGATAGCATTTAGTTCCAGAAAGACTCTCCATCGATAGACTGTTTTTTTTTATCAAGGAGTCGTTGTATCTTTCTGTGTGGTATGGTTACAATTAGAATACCTTTGAAAGGCGTATGCAAATTGTTAAAGGTGTCTGGTTATATCCCAAGGGGTTATGACGCTCGTTGATAATAGAGCCATGATGGGCAATTATGAAGCATCAAATTTCTTACTGGAAGGTTGTTGGAAGTCGAAGGGTGTACAATTGGAGACATGATACTCGCTTATATATTCTAATTGCACGATAAATTGACTTGCGTGAAGGATTTCTAAACAACGAACTAGTTTCATTTGATTCCACGCTCTGCCGTTTAAAAGAAGCTCTTTATGTTGCGCATTCCTCTATGCTGGGAATGTTGTCATCAGGTTTTCATGGATTGTATTAAAGGCTGGCTCAGAGATTCAAAATGCCATTGTTTTGCGTATTTATAGTCAACTTGAACTAAAGATAAGTCACCTAAAACGCTCAATTTCAAGGTTTGAAATGAATCGGATTTTTCCTTTTTTAGGTAGTAAACAATACCATAGGATACTGTGTATAACAAAAATTCCGGAGTTTTATTACAAAGTTGTGATTTTCAGCTTAGTTACTAGTATTTCACACGGTGATTAGTATATCGACAAACTTTATTTATGAGCAAAATCAAGATTTCTTTAAAAAATTGGGACGCCATCTTCAGGAAATATCTGAGTCAACCTTTAATCACATGTCTTTATATATATCTATGAATTGTCTTTGATATGGGTTTAAGGAAACGAACTAGTTTCCTTCAACTGTCGTATCGATTAGAATTTAAATAAAGGCGCTTCGTTTTTTCTATTAGAATTCTATCTTCGAAATTGGATTGAAAATGTCAACATATCTTTCGGAGTTGCATTGATCAAACCCGTGTGTACACGAAGCTAAACTGTCAGGCACATACATGCATACATTCGCTGTTATACAATACATTGTCGGAGCAATGTAGTCTTGGTCATGGTAAAATGCTCCACACATATTAAAATGCTCCACACATACGAAAACAACCTTTAAAACCCACGCAATAGTAACGCACTTAGATAACTTAGATATGTCGGAGATTCTGTTTCGATAGATTGTTTTGTATACCAAGGAGTCGCTGTATCTTAGTTTGTCGTATGGTTACAATTAGAATACCTTTGAAAGGCGTATGCAAATTTAAAGGTGTCTGGTTATATCCCAAGGGGTTATGACGCTCATTGATAATAGAGCCATGATGGGCAATTATGAAGCATCAAATTTCTTACTGGAAGGTTGTTGGAAGTCGAAGGGTGTCCAATTGGTGACATGATACTCGCTTATATATTCTAATTGCACGATAAATTGACTTGCGTGAAGGATTTCTAAACAACGACCTAGTTTCATTTGATTCCACGCTCTACCGTTTAAAGGAAACTTTTTGCGTTGCGTTTTCCATAAAGCTGGAAATGTTATCATCATGTTTTCATGAATTGTATTAAAGGTTGACTCAGAGATTCGAAATACAATTGTTTGGCGTATTTGTCAAAAATAGTCAACTAGAACTAAAGATAGTCACCAAAACGCTCAAATACTAGTTTGAGATGAATCAGACCTTTCGTTTTTATCCAGTAATACCATAGGATACTGTGTATAACAACAATTCCGGAGTTTTATTACAAAGTTGTGACTTTCAGCTTAGTTATTTCACACAGTGATTACCATGCCTATAAGCGTTATTTATAAGCAAAAACAAGATAAAAAAAATCGAGGAAGCCATCTTAAGGAAATCTCTATAATCAACCTTTAACTGTATTATTTCTCATGTTTCTCTATGAATTGCTTTTGATTTGGGTTTAAACAATTGCTTTTGATCTGGGCTTAAGGACGCGAACTAATTTCCTTCAACTGTAGTATCATTAGAATTTATATAAAGGCACCTCCTGTTATTCTATTAGAATTCTGTCATCGAATTTGACTTGAAAATGTCATCATGTTTTTCGGAGTTGCATGATCGAACCTGGGGGTACACACAGCTACACTGACAGACACATATGCTTTCTCTAAATGTAATACATTGTTGGAGCAATGATAGTCGTGATCATGCAAAAATGTTTAGATTTGTGTTTGCCTTTGATGAAGATCCTACTAGGTTCAAAACGTCAGGCCCGCACACTAGTGTACATATTTTACATTCCTCAAAATGAATATCAATGCGAGCAGATGACGTCACGGACCTTCACACATGTAACTCTCTGAAATGTTAAAGCCGTTTTAAGGGTATTTTAAAGGCATTACAATTACCAATCGCAAAGTTTGAAAAGGGAGAAAAAAGAGCATTAACATTATATTAATGTTCTGTTATTAATATTTACAGAATAGATAAATGGACCTTTTAAAAATTTCATTGCAGTAATTCCCGTGGGATCTAAAATACCACCCTTCAAGATTATTTTTCCGTGGCAAAAATGCTCCACACATAAGAAAACAACCTTTAAAACCTATGCAATAGTAACGCACTTAGATAACTTGATAACTTGAGATTGTGATAGTTACAGAAAGATTCTATTTCGATAGATTGTTTTATATATATCAAGGAGTCACTGTATCTTACTGTGTGGTATGGTTACAATTAGAATACCTTTGAAAGGCGTATGCAAATTGTTAAAGGTGTCTGATTATATCCCAAGGGGTTATGACGCTCGTTGATAATAGAGTCATGATGGGCAATTATGAAGCATCAAATTTCTTACTGGAAGGTTGTTAGAAGTCGAAGGGTGTTCAATTGGAGACATGATACTCGCTTATATGTTCTAATTGCACGACACGATAAATTGACGGGTGTGAAGGGTTCTAAAAACGAACTAGTATCATTTGATTGCAAACTCTACCGTTTAAAAGAAGCTCTTTACGTTGTGATTTCCTTAATCATTAATGCTGGAAATGTTATCATCAGGTTTTCATTGAGTGTTTTCATTATACTATTGCTCTATAAGTTTTATTTTGATGTGTTTTCAAGGAAGGCTTTTGCTTTGAGGCTTGAAGAATTTGGCTCGAAAGTTGCAACAATCAAAGCCATGTAACAGAGCTATACATCGAAAACAGACAAAAATATGTACACTGCATGTAGCTGTGTATTTTTGTCACGTTGATTTCAAATCCTCAAATGAATTTCAATGTGAGGAAATGATGTAACGGAACTTCACTGGTATGTAACGGACGGAGAGAGAGAAAAAGAAACTGTCGGAAATTTTAAAGCCGTCGAAACAGTGATACGCATGCGTGTCTGCGTTGGTGACCGGGGTTGGTGAGATGCCATGAACTTTACGCTGCATTGTGGGATTGCGGGAAAATCGGTTAATCGGTTTGAGCATGATTCTCGCATGAAATATTTCATGACTTTCATGATATTGAAAGACAGTGAAATTACTAATCTTATGGAAAATTTATAAAAGCGAAAAACGTTAACGTTCGATTATTTTCAGTTTTGTGGCGTTTAAGCTCCGACAAGGCTGAATTAGTATATATTAAAGGTGCATTTCGTGATCCACAGCCTCCCCCCGACTTACCTCAATAAAGTTGAGATTTTTATACCATCTGAACCGTTGGTCTAAGCATAGTATGTGTGCCTCTTACGTGCAAATTCGATCTGCTTTTGAAGAAATTCGTAATTTTGTATTTTCTGTCCTCAAACGGACAGAAATTACAGCACAGTGCCTATAGGGCAGTGTGATGCAAACATTTGCGCATAACTTCAAAACGCAAAGCCAGATTCGACTGAAATTTTGGAAATAAGCTTTCCTCGGGGATATCTAGTGAACCATAAACCAAAAATGAGGTGCTAGGATCACGAATGCACCTTTAATGTTTTGTTATTTTATACATAAAATTGACAAACTGATAAAATGCATATTTTTTTTATTTCATTGCATTAATTCCCATAAGATCTAAATACCATCTTTTAAGAATATTTTTCCGTAGCAAGATGCTCCGAACATACCAAAACAACCTTTAAAATCAACGCAATAGCAAAACACTTACATAACTTGAGAATGCAACAGTTCCAGAAAGATTCAATACTCTTTTGTATATCAAGTCGCTGTACTTGTGTGGTATAGTTACAATTAGAATAACTTTGAGAAGGCATGTGCAATTGTAAAGGGTGTCTGGTTATATCCCAAGGCGTTATTACGCTCGTTGATAATAGAGTCGTGATGGGCAATTATCTACCATCAAATTTCTTACTGGAAGGTTGTTGGAAGTCGAAGGGTGTCCAAGTGGTGACATGATACTCGCTTATATATTCTAATTGCACGACAAATTAACTTGGGATTCTACGAAAGTGAACTGCAATCTCGGCCATAACTGTTGGGACCTTTTGCCTCGTTAAATGAACTCCCCACATTATCCTTGATCAATGTTTGTCACTGAAAGTACAGTCTTTCAAATGTCCTACATATGTATCTCAACATTGAGTGATGGGGGAGTGGGTTTGAAGAAATAGAGAAACAGGCGGATAAAACAATATAATGTTGTGTTTTCCTTCAAAAAATCCTGAATTTTCTCACATGACAAAATTAAAGGCAAGTGTCTCAACTAAGTGTGGTTTGATTCCATGTTCTATCATTATAGAATTACTCGTGAGGTTGTTTGTTAATTCCCTTAATCTCTTGAGAATTAAAGTGACAGGAGGAGATTTTTTAAGGATACGAATTTCTCTCAAATTTCACTGGATCGGTTGTAGACCACCTACCGAGAACATTTCGAAGGTTTATTAGACAAACAGGTGCAAAAGAAAACCGCAAACCTTGTTTTGAACTTGTCTGCTATCGTAATCGTTCCCCATAGAAAACCACGCTTTGACTTTCTGTCGTGCACGACAGAAACTACTAAATCATCATCTTATTACATTAAGACGGCGTATTCGGCTTACTCACTTCAGGTGTGATCTAATATATTGGTAAGCATTCCAAATATGTAAAAAAAATCGGGTTCGAGAAAAATTGGGGCGCTTCTTCCTGGAAATCTCTTCATGTCTCTTTAACTGCTCTTTTCGTGTTGCGTCGTTTTATCCCACGGTTTTATAATATGTTCAGAATAAATATGTTTAATACACTTCATGAACTTTATTGATTGTTTGGTTTGATGGGTTGATGCATTTCAATTTCGCGAACTTCAGAGACCACGACTTGAATTTCAAGACCTGAATTTCACCACATTTCATCCTCTACATAACACATTTGTAAAAATCAAGTTTAATTGACCATATGTAGTAGACTTTTCTCCTTCAGTATACATGATTTTGTAAAATGCACCCAGGTATTTTAGACCCCAAACAGGACATTTTCCAGAGTGTATTCTTTGGAATCACCTCAACTTATTGTTATCGCAGGTACGAGAAAATAAGGCGTGTTGGTGTAACCTTACAACATTTGTATCAAAGCTGCTAATATTCTCTATTTTCATACATTGTACATACATGCCGTTACCAGAACGGTAGGTATATAAAACAGATCATTTAGATATCGTTTCTTTAAAATTGCTTTCTCTTGAACTTAAAGCAATAATGGCACATTTTTGAAGAGCGCCCCCAATGTTCAAAATTTGATATTTTGGCACAGTTACGTTGGTGATTGTCTAGGAAACTATACCTGCGAACGAGAATGCTAAAAAATGCATATTTATCATAAATTAAGCGATTTTGTAATTAGAATTTGGATCTCAGATTGGACTTAACGGCAGAGCTGGAAATGCTACGTTTATGTCGGTCCATGATGAAATAGTGCCACCTCGAGAAAATAACATCTAACTTGATTTGCTGAACCAATAAAACAACTAATGGATGAGCGTATACACGTACATGGCGCTATTTCCCGGCGGTATTTCACATTGGAAGGTCGTTTCCAGCAGCCGTTGAATTATTATCGGGGATCCCGATAATAATTATTCTAATTACAAAATTCCTTCGTTTGTGAGACACAGACATTTTCGAGCTTAACCATTCACAGGTATGGTTTACTAGCCAGTTACCAATGCAACCGTGTTAAAATCTCAATTTGTTTGAAAAATTGGGGGCGCTCTCCAAAAAAATGTGCTACTATTGCTTGTTGTACGTGTAATACGTAATACGTGTATTCTAAATACAAACTTTTAAGCATACATAATTATCCAACAGATTCATGGATTCTAATTATTCGAATCTAAAACCATTTCTCATGACCCTCGCCAACCAAAAGAACATCTTACCCTTAACCGGAAGTGTTTTGTTTGGAAGTTGTGAGGTCATCCCTATCCATAGTGGTATTCGCAAGGTTCATTCTTGTAGATTCAGCTCTTGTATATTGTCACATGATACGAACTTCAATATTGTAACCTGATATAGATTGATATAGAGTCTGAAGTCACCAATAATGTGTCAAGTAGCAATTGTGTTAGAAACAGTGGGATATGACACTATCTACCCGAAAGAGTCTTTAAACAGCGCCATCTCTGTAAGTCGATACTTCGTATCAAAAGATCTGTAAGGATACGATTTCAATTTTATTTAAGCAAATCTCGAGTCGACGCCTGTAACCTCTTTAGGACCTCAAATATATTATTGTTGCTGGAAGTATTGTATGATGCTTCCAGTATCAATTTAGAGAAAATACTGGAAGCAAATATGTTTGAACAAGCCCTGGCCACTATTTGCTTTGAAAGTAACACTAATGGGAAATTGAGACGAGGACGGTGGTGCATGCCCTCAACCACATTCGATCATGATGTTGTCTGCGCTTTACGTCCCTAGTAACACAGACATGATGGACAATACTCGCCTCTACTGGCACTCGACTTACACGTTTTCTGTAAAGTCCAGGGTGTTTAAATAAAAACAAGCAACTTATTAATATTGACTTTATTTCCATAAAAGAGGTGTGCCAATAACAGTCTTTCATTAAATAATCGTTGAAGGCATTTTTCTTGGGGTAACAAAGCGGTCACTGGGCAAATCGTATTTTCTCCTTTGACCACATTCTGAAAAAACAGGCACAAAAGGTTCACTAGAGTAAACATGTAACGATAACATACTGTACTCGAGCATGTTGGTATGTCCGTAACCCTTTCTATTTTGGCCAAGTCAATTGTGCATGACAGGAATGATACTCTACAAAGGTATGTACAATAGGATCTGACTCTTCAATACGTTGTGCCATGCAGCTGGACACAGTTTGCGTTTACCATCAGTATCAAGTCAGAATTTGTTGTGTCTGGTGTATGAATGATTAAAATTCAATCATTGACATTTAGTAGCACCTTTCACGTGTATCCAAAGCACTTTAGAATTCGTATCACTACTACCACGACAAGAAACAGGCGTTGTTATAGGAAATACATACTTATTAATGTTACTCATATATAGCCCTTTCTTGGATCGACTGGGGAAAAAACGATAGTAAATGATCGGCTGAAATTACAAAGGTATCTATGTAAGGTGATTCTTATTTAAAAACATCAGAGTAAATTGTCCACTGGCGTCATTCATGCCAGAAAAATCAGTACTAGAAGGCAATAGGGCGCTCAATCCGTGTGTAAATCTCGCTGTACGGGAATATACTCGCCCAAACACTAACACCAGAGTTGGTTCATTACTTGAACAGCATGTATACTAAAATTGAGTAACCAATCAGAGTAGACCTTCTGTACCTGTACAAACGTTACAAGCTTTTCTCCGGAGTCTCTGCTTGGCTATATCAAATAAAATTCAATGTATATAACAAAAAATCGACGGTAGTCCTCGGGGTAAATAAAGTAACAAGTTAGCGACTTGGCAATCTGAGATTAATGTTCTAATTTTACTATAGTCATAGACAAATTAGGCGACCAATTGCGCGATGTAAAGGTGTGTCATTCAACGCGGTGCAGCTGTGAGTGGTTTAAATGTGTGGTATGGGCGGGGGTATGTTCGAACAAAATATGATTTCAAATGTCACAAAAATGCTCTAGTTGAGTCGGATTTTCGACTTCAACTCATGGACACGATACACGACTTAAGTAAATTTTCTGTTTTAATAAGCTTTGACTGTTAACAAATATTCTCACGGCCGACATTTGTTTGCACCGTCAAATGCAATTGGCAGATTGGTCGCCTTATTCTGTTTAGTGTTTTATTTTATTTTTGTTGGGTTTGTTGTTTGTTTGTGTTTTTTGTGTTTTGAGTGTGCGTGTTTCTTTTGTTTTAATCAAAAACATCCTGTGTTCCATTGCAAACCGATACACAAACAAAGCTCTCCATTGACGCCTGTATAAAAGATTCTAGGGACAAGTCACCGACGCTGATCACCGATGGCAATTCGCGCATGTGTAGTACATTCGGGTGAATGCAGTAAATATGTGAGTACATTGTACGTGTCATGCAACCATAATTATGACAGCAATCAATACTCCCATTGCATTTCACACTTCAAACTTGGGTCCACTGCTGAAAAATAGCCATGCATATTTGCTATGTCACCTTATTAGAATTAAGTGTCACCTTGCATGATGGACACTGTGGGTTCAGGTATGATCTAAGTAATACCGACACAGACTTTCGGAATCTCACTAGTCACATTATATCGCGCATAATCTACGATTATTTAGGAGTACTTTTTCAACCCTCAATTTCCGGGATTGACTCATGGCGCAACGTTACTGACATAAAAACAACCCCAAAAACTCAACAACGGAAAGTCTTATTTAAATTCTGTTTTCAGCTTCCGATAGCCGAGAACATACCGGATTTTCCCATTATCATTGCGCAAAAAAATTTTGACCACCTAGGTCTAAAAAAGTTTCTCGAACGTCATGAACACACACTACAGAATTTCAAAAATCTCCCCAAGCTGTATCACAAATATGACGTCACCATTCAGTAATGAGAGTAATGAGCGGCGCTCTTCATTTGTAAATTGTATTGAAAGAAGTGTGTACGTGCGATAATGACTCTAGATCTTGGAATCAATAATATGAATATTATAATGAAATGTTGATTCATTTTTCGAATTTATGGTGCTCGCCACTACTTTTGAGCTCTTATTCTTTGGTTCGACTTACTGAATAATAACTATGTGGCTAACTTCTCCCATAAATTATTATCGATGGGTTTGTCCATAACTATGTAATGTTTTTCTTTTTTGAATGTTGCAAATGCTTCCGATGTCTCTTTTCCCAAAACCCTTGCCCGTTGATCAGAAAGGACCTCAGTTGTCTTGGATTCTCTATAACTTAATTCTAATAGTTCGTAATCGTGATAATAAATAATAACAATATTTTTAAGCCAAATTTTTAAATGTAATTAATAAACATGTCATGTAACTTTGTTTTACAGTTACATATATTTGACCAATCTGCCCATTTTAGTGGCTAATATGACCGAAAAATAATATATAGCAAAATAACCAATACGTACATTGGTTTGTGTTCGGACTTTGAACAGTAGGTATGGCGTTAAAACGGGAATGATTAACGCGATCGGGTATATTGGTTGAATTCAGCTTGAAATGGCGTAAACAGAACAAAGCCAATTAGCGAGATGGGCAAATTTAGAGCAAAATCCCGTCCAGACGTGACTCTCGGTCTGCGAAGGCAATTACATGTTTAATTCATAAGAAACCGTTCAAGAAATTCCCTGGAGCATTGAGATACGATACAGTAAACATCGCGCATTTTCGCCCTTGTCTGAGGTGGCCAAGGTGTGGAATTTGGCGACTTCCAGTTTGGCTCGAAGGAATTTCTTCTTCGCATTTCTCGCATTTTTATTATGAAATCTAATACCTGCTTGGAGGAAGCAGACGTTTTGGATAGAAAGTGTTACTCTTAAGTCATGATCACCTCTTTTACTTGACACATGAACATTGCCGACAATTTGAATTATGTATTGATGCTTACTTTGATCCGGGAGCTAATTTGTTGTTAACTTCAACGTGTAACTTTATCTACTGGATGTACAATACGTTACCCTGGCTTCGGAAAGAATATTATAAAGACCGTTGATAATTTACTTTTGTTTTTCGTTTGTATGTTCTCGTTAAAAGTTTCTTGCATATTTGAATTCTGCTCAGTTGCAATAGGTAATTTGTTAACGTCTTGCGTTGGAACTGAGACCGCCTTCGACATTGCCTGTGATTTTTTTCGCATGCCACTCTGACCTCCATGGTTTTAACAATTAATTACCTTCATTCTGCATGTTTTAACATTTAGTTAATTGTACTAGCATTTTTATATTTTAGTAGCAACTCGTCGTGTCAATGACATAATGCAAAGCCAAATGCCGAAAAAAAAAAAAAAAAAAAACAAGGTGTGGAATTTGGCGACTTCCAGTTTGGCTCGAAGGAATTTCTTCTTCGCATTTCTCGCATTTTTATTATGAAATCTAATACCTGCTTGGAGGAAGCAGACGTTTTGGATAGAAAGTGTTACTCTTAAGTCATGATCACCTCTTTTACTTGACACATGAACATTGCCGACAATTTGAATTATGTATTGATGCTTACTTTGAATATTATAAAGACCGTTGATAATTTGCTTTTGTTTTTCGTTTGTATGTTCTCGTTAAAAGTTTCTTGCATATTTGAATTCTGCTCAGTTGCAATAGGTAATTTGTTAACGTCTTGCGTTGGAACTGAGACCGCCTTCGACATTGCCTGTGATTTTTTTCGCATGCCACTCTGCCCTCCATGGTTTTAACAATTAATTACCTTCATTCTGCATGTTTTAACATTTAGTTAATTGTACTAGCATTTTTATATTTTAGTAGCAACTCGTCGTGTCAATGACATAATGCAAAGCCAAATGCCGATACCTTGGCCATTTCGACTTTCGTTTTTCCCTGTCTGAATTTCTTCATTTGCCAAAAACACTTTAGTGCAAGTTCTGGGTGATGTGCACCCCTTTCACGCAATTTCCGATCCGTATTCGCATGGCTTGCATTACCTCGCGGGGCATTCCCATTCTCGGATTGGTTGCCGGGTAGCGAGGCCTTAAGGCTGGAAAGACCCCATTTCAGCATGCTGTCACCCAAAGACCACATATTTGTAACATTTGGCAGGTGCTTCACCCGAAGACCGCTATCTTCTCTTGATGTCACCAGTGAACCATATTAAAAACAAAAAATAGCATGGTGTTTAAATAAACTAAGTAATTTCATTTACTGGGACTATACTAGGCTTAATATAAGAAAAGTACAGTGATATATCAAGCCTTTACCCAATAACTCCAATATTTATGGTACATTTACTTTAAACGAATGATATCACAAATAATGCTTCACTCAACTCCACATTTTTTTACACCGATGCCCTTGACTAGGAAATTATCAACCTTACACCTGCAAATATCCATTTCATATAGGATGCTTCCCCCGGATAATTAATCCATGTTTGATTTATCGACGGAAGGAAACGTGCATCATATTTGACACTAATTTTATCTAGCAAACTAATGCGCACTCACAGATAAAGACCAGTAGATGAACGTTTTTAAATATCAACAGCATGAGGTCTCAGTAAAAAAATTTCAAGATAAGCTTGTTGCCCTCTGTCGTCAACAAAACGAAGATCCAGAAAATAGCTCATGGGCTTCATATCGATAATGTATCGAGTATCGCAACTTGTATATTTACTCTTGGTAAGTCGTTTTTGAGTTGTGCGCTGTAAAAGGTCATTACAAACTCAGCTCACAACCATGTGGGCAAGTGGCCGTAACGCGGGGGTGCAGGGGCAGATGCCCCCCCCCGGACAAACTAAAAATGGGGAGGGAGAAGCTAAAAAATGGGGCGAGAAGAAGGTGGGAAAAAGAAGGGCGAAGAAGAGGGAGGAAGATGAAAGGCAAAGGGAAAGTGAGAAGGTGAAAAGAGAGAAGAAAAGGGGGAAGGAGAAGGGACAAGAATAAGAAAGGTGGGAAGGGACAGGGAGAAGATGAAAGGGAAAAGGAAAAAGAGAGAAGAAAAAGGGGAAGGAGAGAAGGAGAGAGAGAAGAGATAAGAAAGTGGAAGGAGAAAATAAATGGGTGCGAATGTCGAATGGATTCGCTCTCCCCCCCCCCCCCCCCCCCCCCCCCCGCTTTCAGAATTTCGAAACCGTCTAGAAAAAAAAATAGGGTCTACCGGAGAGTGAAGCGAGCCGAAAAAAAAAATGGGAGGCAAAACTTCTTGAGTCTTGCCCCTCGGAGGCTCAGGTCTGCTGGTTACGCGCCCGATGTCGGGCATTGTATCAGATATTCAGCTTCATTCTTTGATTATTTGTACAAAGTCATGCTAATTTATTCAGCTAAAGTTTTAGTACTGGAGCAAAGAGAGAGAGAGGGAGAGAAACAAACCTCTGTAATTTTGGCCTATTATGGTGAATAACATCCGGAATTTAAAAACACATAAAAAAGGTTTAGATTGAAGGTATTGCGTTCCAAGAGTTTGTGGTTCTCTGTGAGAGGTTTTTATTTTTAAAGCCTTACCTTGGTGAAGCGGAACGTTATCCTATTAAATGGTGACTTATATTGGAATTATAATCTAAAAATAAGCGACTTCATGTGTTGTCAATGCTCTTATTATCTCGCGTCTTGAATTATGAGGCCCCTCTTAACCTTCTCACTCTCTCCGATTTTCCACTGAAAAGTCCTCGGATTATTTTTGTAATTCACTTCTAAAACCCACCCACCCACCGCGCCAAACATCCCCACGAAGCATAGATTACTTTTTGTTCTGTTTATAGGATCTTTGTAGCTAACAATGCCAAGAATGCCTAATTTGCATACAATGATGTTTTCTTTTCAACGTTCCAATCAGGTGGACAGGAATAAGTATAAGTTGTTTAAAATTTGTAGACACAAGGCAGAGTCCTCACGTTCTGAACGGCTCTTTTCTGACCCATCAGTTTTCTCAGTTTTTCTAGCGGTCTTTCTATAGAAAGGGAGCGATCTGCTTGCTATACGTAGTCCAGTGTTAAAGCGCCTCTTTAGAACCATCACAAAGCTAGGTGACCTTCAAGTTTCATTTTTCTTCATATCCACTAAGAAGTCAGATATACTGAAGAATGCGTGAAATTTAAATGATTTTTTTAATGTGCATGTTGAAGTGCTTGTTAAGAGGTAGCTATTGTATTAGGACGTCAGCGTCGTCTTTGAGGTAATGTGCAATATAAGCAGTATATTTTCTTGTGAAAGTAAGTAGGTATTGTAATGTACAAAAGTCAGCTAAACAAATTCAGAATTTGTCATTGTAATACAATAGACACGTCAATATTTACAAAATCAGAACCATCGAATACCCAATTAATACCAAAACATATCCACATTCAATGTAAGAAGTGTGTGTAAATTGACGTACTTTAAATTTACCAAATTAATTTTTTGTCATTTGTGTGCACAGTGTGTATACAAGGTTTGCTGATGTTGGTGTTATTAATTTATAATTGCTGATGCTGGTGGTGATGATTATCAGCAGGCTGCAGTGCTATTGATGTAATAGTTTGTAGGAGTAATAGTAGGAGTAATAGTAGTAGCAGCAGCAGCATTAGCGGCATTATTAGTAGCATCAACAGCAGTTGATGATACTAGTATACTGATCAATATACTGATCAATATCAGTATCAGCAGGTGCATTTGACAATTCTAGTAACTAGCATTTGGTCATTTGACGATTCAGTAACTAGCAGTTGTGTCATTCGTTGTTGTCATTATTTCTATGTCGTCGTTGTCATTGTCGCTAAATGTAGTAGGGGCATGACATTCCTGAGATAAACATTTAACCAGTTTTATTTATTTTATTGATACATGGGTAGTTTTAACCACAACGTCGTGTGACTTGAAGGAACGTCTCCTGGTGGTCGCCATTTTGGTTTCCATGCACTCGGTGACGTCATTTAATGTTTAACATTTCTTCAAGGAGAAATTTTATTCTTTTGTGGACTGAAAAAATTGAGAAGGCAGATGGAAATTAACGCTTGTCTGATCTGGTAAATTGCCCTGACCCTGAGATTTAAAAACATAACAGCAAAGCAATATCAAGGATTTTAACAAACTTAAAACTTCATAGAAGTGATATGTAACCAAATCAACCTTTTTAGCTGCGTAATTTGATTACATATCAATATGTGCAAAAAATGACATTAGACGTATTGATAGTGATTAAATAACATTATTGCATGGGTAATCGAGAATTAATTTTTAATATGACATTCTTAGTCACCGTCTTCGTGTCATCCATTTCACATTTATTTATAATATTGCGTTCCTTTATGGGTGAAATATTGGATTTTTTCTGATTAACGCATTCAATACAGGATAGTTTCCTTTTATGTTTTCTACTAACCTTATGGTGTTGTCAGGAAATCCATCAATTACACCATTCATGCTCATTTGAGATATATTGATCTACAACACATCGACACTATGGGGTATTTCACCAACCTGATGGATACATTCTAAACACACGCCATGCTGACATTAAGTGATTTTCTATGCAAGTAGAACCTTACTTTCATTAGCAAACATCCTTTGCTCTATCCAGACTCAGACGTTTATAAGCAAGCACTCACAAACTGATCCGCTGGATTACTTAGCTTAATTAAGGATCATGCTAACGTTACAATCATTAAACCCCGTGGGCACTGTCAGTCGATTTGATTGATATAACATACATTTACCAGATGAATAAGCAATCCGAAAAAATGATAAGGTAAGCTTAAAGGTGCATACAGATATAGACCGCAATTAAAGTGCATTTTTGATTGGTTAATCAGAAGGGTAATTATCATGATTTATATCATGTAACGATCCATCGGAGACACTGAAGAAAGGTGGTAGTCCTCGAAGGGTTAAAATGTTTGTATTATAAACTCCTGTGATATTGGGTGTAGGGCATAAAGGGTAAACAATTTTGGAAAGAAAAGGTAATTTTTGATAAAACCATCATCGTTTTAAAGAAAACTCTAAAACAGTGAAATTGCACCATGTTCCCCACCGATTACAACGTATAGTTGTCTCTCTTTCTTCGCAGGAGGTCCATCACCAATATGCTTTAATTTCAAAATTTCATTTGAATCCGACATACTTTGGTAATTTGTGTATTACAATGCCCATAGAGTACTGCACAAAAACTCTTTTTTTCCCAAGAGGAGCGCAGTTACCATAAACAAAAAACTCATATTTTATCCTGTACATCATAATGGGAAAGAAAGTCAATCACAATATTTTGCAAATGATATGAGAAAATAAAAGGTTTCTAATGATAATCCAAAATTCATCCCAGATTTGATTTGTAAAAGGTGGGGTGCGATGCTGAGGATCGGTCTGTGTTCATTTTTAAAAAAGCTTATGTTTTTAAAACTGTCACACACGGAATCGTAAGAAGTTGTTGTATTCTCATCTGCAATTTCCAGTAATAATCTCATTTGATTTTTTTCTGCATCTGGATTTATAGCAAGAAACCTGTAAGTACTTGTGGTTAAACGCGGAGGTATACCCCTTTCCCTCATAGTATCTCTGATTGGACTAATTATATGATAGGAACACGAAGGATCTCTCAGTAACCAATCAAATAGAACTCTTTATATTTGTATGCAATAAGTTTTTCTTACCATGTCTCGGATTTTGCTAGTAACCATTTCATATGACCCTACCCATAACAACTCAAACTAACGGTTGTGCATAAAGGGTTATGGACCATAAGGTACCACAAAAAAATTCTTGTTTAAATGCCCTACACTAATCGGTGTTGCACGTTAAGCCGACCCTTGGACTAGGTTGCCTTAGATGTTAGATCGACCTATTCTATTCAATCTCATAAGGTGCTTTTAAGCACCCAATAACCAGAGATGGCAACATCCTTGCATCACGTATTCTGATATTCAATGGATTGTTTTAATTCTGCGAACAATTCTCTCGTTCAAAAGTTTTGTATCCATTAGGTTGCATGTTCTTTTGAAAAACCTCCGCATTCTGTATGAAATCTTCTCTTTTGATGAATTTTACAATTTTTGTAAACCTGTATCAGATAACCGGTTATCTGAATCAAGTTAGGTTAATTATTCCTATGCGAATGAATTAATCATGTATTAAACAAACTCTGTATGTATATAATGATGAAATCTATTTGGCATGGAAGCTGGAATGACGGAACCAAAGGCGTACCTTTTTCAAACACAATACACCAAATTGACCACCTGCTTTTATTGGCGTATTCTGCTGACTGCATTAAGTGATAAATTTAATTTGGTTGAGTTTTGGTTTCCTTTAACGGCATTATCGTGTGCGCGTGAAATTGTCGGAGAATACGTTGCCTTGGTAATATCAACTACAGGATGGTTAAACCAAGGTTGATATGTAGAAAGATAATAGAAATTTAAAAGGATAAATGTACTGCGGTGTTGGGAAATAGTGTGGTAGCTCGGGGGCTCGAGGGAACGGGAACCCGTAACAAAGTGTAAGGTATATCCTACACGTTTTCCAAAATAAAGACGAAACGTTGGGGTTTTGGGATGATTGTATAATTGCAAAATCATAAAATCACGGGGTGTGTTGAACGCTTCGAATTCAATTCATGAAAACACTTCGTACGTCGCTTTAAAATATGTTGAAGGAGTTATTCGCTTCTGAATCCGTTGGCGAAGGTTTTATTTGCTTTTAAGTGTGATTTAAAGGTGCGGGTTCCGATTCGCTTTAGACACCCTTGATTTAACCGGAAGTAGTATCGATTTTGATATCAGGTGAAAGGTCGTATTTTCTCATTGTCCTGAAATTTGAGGCCCTCAAATCCATTTATTACAAGGTTACAAAAAACCGCCGTTTTAATGATTCACCATCGATATTAGCACAATATTGAATAGGCCATTGCAATGTGCATTATGCTTCTACTATCAAAACCGCAAGTTTTTTTTTTTGTTCCCACGATGGTGGCGTATGCGCGGAAGGGCCAGGTTCTCATATCAAGAGAGAACACATAGACCAAAAATCGGAACAGCACCTTTAAAGGGCGGGGGAGTAGAGTATTCGTATTATTTTTATTCATATAGGGGAGTAATTTTCCCCATCAGTGGGGCACTTTTTTCGTATCAACTACTACCCCACACTAGTGGGCGAAGTTAAAAAAATCCAGGCCCCGTGGGAAATGCCAGTGAGTACAGATAAATTAACAAAAACAATTGTTCATCACCGATAAACTGAGTTAACAATATGTTTTCATGTGGTAAACATGGTTTTAGTGAAAAAAAAACGTTTTTTTTCGCTCAATGAACGTAATCTTTCGATAAAAACTAGGTTTTTACTGAAAAAACAGTGTTTTAGATCGATTAAAACTGTCTATCGACGATAAACAGTGTTTTACGAATTATTGTACATGAGGCTTGCCATTCTGACGACGTACATACTACGTCGACACTCTTTTGTTCAAATCGTGTCTCTTTAGACACGATTTGTCTAAGACTTTGATCACAATTCTTGGTACCAGTGTTTTTAATACTGCTGACATTGCTTTGTCCCAAACATTTTCAAAGATGCTTGGACCTCTTACTTGATTCTTCCACAATTGACCTTTGACATTCACCATAGTTCCTCGCGCAGAGATCAAATAATGTGCCACGTCCTGTAGTCCATGTAAGTTTACACACGTGATGCACTAAACAATAAGGGGAAGCTTCAAAACTCTGGTTCTTTCCGGTTGAAACCGGTTTGTCTTGTTACAATGAACCGCTGGTTAACTGACGGCTGAGTTTGCATGTGTCCCACTTAACACAGTTTTGCTTGTGATAGTGAACGCGAGACCCGAAAAAAACGTTTTAGCCTATGATTGCCGAACATGAGAATGACGAAATTCTAGTGTTATAAAATCTACCACGGTTGACAGTTTTAAAAGGCCATAAAGGTGAAACGAGAGATTCCACAAATCATGTGTTCTAAAAAATATTAAAAATTCTGATTTGCACCTATTAAACGATTTCTATAACATATTCCCATCTCAAAGGATTAAGCTACGAATTCTTTCTTTTGTACACATTGTTTAGTAATCTTATTTTGCATTGGAGCAATACGAAATTCAGCTAGATTAAATTAAAATTACCTTAAAATCACCTCTTTTTCATTTTAAGACATTTTTATAGCCCAATACAAGGTAAGAAATCTACTGGGGGTCTAATCTATTTGAAATAAACCTACATATACCCACTTATGCATGCCTTGAAATCTCATGTTGCACCTTTAAGGTATGAACGTCATAGCTGTTAAGAGATCTATATAAAACTGCCCAATGTGCTTTTCTGCTCTTGGCCATAGAACACCTGTCTATTACGGTACCACAACCACACACGATTCAATACGTGAGTGACATCCTTCAGGGTCGAATGACACCGCACCAGGTTGTGCTGTTCTTCGGGAATATTGCGATTCCATTTGTCTTTATTAAAACGATTGCCATATTTCAATTGTGGCGAGATCGCTCGAATCGTAGGCCAATCTGGAATTAGAAACAGCTAATTTGTTTCGAGTCACATTCTTAACGATAGCAGCCAAAACTATCAGTATCAATTTTTTTTAAAATTTTATTTATGCATAACACCCATGAAGTAATTGCAAAGTGTTGATGACACGTATGGCGTACACTGGTTTCTTCTACTCGGAATTACTTTTTAATTATTTAGAAGTAATTTTTAGAAGTTACTCTCAAAATAGGCTAAACAAATATCGGTAGTGTATGCTCTTCGTATAACAATAAAAATCAATTTGAACTCGCTATTGCTGATAGTTCTAAGACTTAAAGGCGCATATTGTGATCTTAGCACCTTCCATTTTGTTTTTGATCCACTAGACCATGTAGATATATCATCAAGAGAAGGTTATGTCCAAAATTTCAGTTGATTCTGACATTGCGTTTTGATGTTATGAGCGAGTGTCTGTATCATGCGGTCCCATGGGCCCACCATGTTGTCAATTCCGTTCTTTTACGGACAAAAATAAAAAAATACATATTTTTTCTAGAGTAGTTCGAATCTGTACTTAAGATCAGGCACACACACTATACCTATGCCAACCTTTCAGGTGATATAAAAATCTCTAGGCAATTGGGGACGAGGCTGAGGTTCACAAAACGGCCCTTTAACTTGATGAGCACAAGCAACATCAAAACTACAAATAACATAATGTTAAACATAATTTTGCTCTATGAAAATGACCAAAAGCGGTAAATTATATGCTAAAAATAAAGATCTGTATCGAATTTATGATGTTAAAGACTCTTATTGCTGTGCTAATCTCTGTGCTAATTTTATACCATGACTAAAAGGGTACTTGCATTCAATTTAACTATCGCCTTTAGCGCAGTATACCACTTTCAAATACTCAGGTCAAGTCTTGCACAATAACGTTAATACAGCCATCTTACTGGTATTTCTCTTCAAGCGCTAATAAGGAAATGGCTGTCCATTATTCCAGCAAGAACGTGACCAATTTGTTTTCAAATGTAATGAATTATGAAAATGTTTTTCATTATAAAGTTAAAATTATGTAGACAATGATGCAGTTAGGTTTTATGTTGAATGCAATCTTGTAGCAAAGGTTTAATTTAGTTATTGTTTTTATATAATACCATATCATACATATAGAGTATTGATTTCAAATATGGAAATCCAAATTTCAAATAGAATACTTTGAGTAATATTTCTCTGCAATATTATGCAAAACTGCATAATTCGAATGATTTAGTGAACTGCGATTGTCACTTTTTTACCCGCTACTGTAGTTATCCTTTTTCAAGTTTAATGAGGCTGATACTGATTTAGTATGCTATAATGAGTACTGTATCCGTATGGTTTGATGATGTGTTCATAAACAGATATCATCTGCATTATATGTATTTGTCACTTTACGATATCCAGAAGTTCGAAGAGTTCAGACGATAACGTAGTGATCACTTCTCTTTAGACTGTGTGAATATTTTATCCCACAGTTACCTCTGTGTCTCTATAGCTTTGTGTTATATAATTAGAGGCATTGCAGAATTTGGTAAATTCACTTTTTTGTCTGACGTCGACATCATATTGTAACATGCATTGCTTTTGCAGGTAATGCACGTTTTATAAACATGCATTGATTTTGCAGGCAATGTACATTTAATTTTACATGATTATAAAAAGACAGCTTTCATCCACATTAAGATATTGCTAATGTCTTGCCTGATTTAATAGTAAAATTACCGTACCTATATATAATCAGGAAGCACTTTTTCTGGAACGCTTTGTACTAAGTCACATTTATCAGCTCATTTGTTGCATACACGGAGGATGTAAGCCTTTTGCAATCAATCAACCCATCAGAATGCTTTACAGGTACTTATCTTGTCAGCGTACTAACCATGTTTGCTGTCACTGATATTTTAATAACAAATTGAACACTATAATCTTGAATTTTGTGCACAAAAGCTACGTACTCGCCTGTGTATGTGTTACAGATTTGTCTAAGCCTGAGTGATTGTTATTTATCTTGAAAGTGTGTGCTCTTATATTATTCCGATGATGATGTTGATGATGATGATGATGATGATGATGATGATGATGATCACAATATTAATCATTTTCATCAATAAATTCATTACGTCATCGTATTTCTTGTTTTAATAAGTTGAGTCGTAATAAACATTTTAATTTTGTCTTCATTAACCTCACGAAATCAGTCTGTAATATAATACCTTCAAATTTAAAATTAAATTTTAAGGTTACAGTTTAACATTGACGTATGTTCCTATTCTGTATGGATATTTCATATCTCCTTCGATATTGTACACGATATTTCTTTTCAAGAAATAAATTAATATGGAACTTTATATAAATTTGTCTTGGCTAAGTGTAAATAATTAGACCAAACTATATTTAAAAAAATATGTTACTAACTATAATTCAATTTCAAGAATCGTATAAGAACAATGACATATACTGATGTATACGATTTAAAATTAATGTGTATGCATATTATCATGCTGAGCCTATACGTCACGTTTTAGTTAAATGTTGCTGTCATCTCGGATAGCAGAGCATATTAGATAATAATGATAAAGGTCAATTAGTGGATGGTGAATTTGATTAGAAATAGAGGTTGATTTATTTCGTATTACATTAACTGGAACAGCTTGTAAGCATCTTAATTGACACATTTTAATGAACCTTGTAATTCATAAGACAAGCTATTTTAGAACAGGAGAGAAACCCGTTGATGATTTTCGTTGTTCGTGCTTTAAGGAAATATATATTAAAAGTGAGATTTGTTAAAAATGATTTATTGGAACAAAAGGGCACTGACTCTGGGTTTTGTTTTCTTCGCCTTTCGACTAATTAGATTATGTTTAAAGGTATACTCGGAGACTTAGAAATATGTATTTTTGATGTATGAATTGAAAGTGTTTACTTTTGAATGTTTTCAAGGGATCTGAAGAGACAACTTCCTTTGGGCAGCTTGCGAGACTGATCAGATTTTATACTATTGTAAAAAGTTAACAATAGAAAAATTGAACCACTATTGGTATTTTAATGCCGTCCTTTAATCCAAGGAAATAATTTGTTTTTTAAGTCTGTCCGTATTTCTTTAATTATTATTATGATGATTATTATTATTTATTATGGCATTGTTTTCAACTTATTACCTCTCTTATGTAATATTAGAAATTTGATTGGCGGAAGACAACTATAATTGATAATAGCTTTCGATATAGCGTAGCAGATTACCCCCGTTCGTATGTAGTGTTCATTTGGAATTGGGCCAATGAACCAAGAAAAGAAGCTTTATCTTTCAAAGGGTTATTGAACCGTCAGTCCTGGCTACAGAAGCCTTACTTGCTGCTTGCATTACATTATCACAGGCAAGTTTCAGTAGAGTTCGGCGAAAACCACAGATTGTCGCAATTGGTCCTGATTTTATCGTTATCCTAAACACCAGGGACGCTATATGTTGAATATTGAATAAGTTTGCTATGTTAAATAGGAAACATGCAGAAAGGGCAAAAATGTTCATATTGTACCTGAAAGTTCATATAATGTTCCAATCGAATGCGTTGAGCAAAACAGTGAAAGTTTGGAATTACCAGCTACAAATGTAGTGCTTTGAAACTTGGGAGTTCGATTTACCAATGATGTAACTTGTACGTGTTTAATTTTTTGGCAAACCTATGCGCTGAGATTTTGGAGTAACGCGCGTTTACACGTACATGTGTGCTTTATTCCCGTGAAGGGTTTCGGAATTCATAAGTATGTCAGAAAAAAGTGTGTACGATGTGTCAGGTTACGAAAACTCCCAATCGTAGAGATGTTCAGCTGTCTTGCATAACGTGTGCACTTGTATATGAAACGTGAATCATTTTGTTCGATCCATGCATAAACAAAAGAAATCCATATCCCACGTACAAGTACACTGGCACCGTTTATCCAAAAGATAAACAGCACGATTGGGCTAGGCGCACACAGTAGTCTGGATTGGATTAAAGACCGCAGGTAACTGCCACCATTTTGGTCAGAATGGCTCTAGAGTAGGTAGAAGAGGCGAGTTAATATTGCCTGTTTTTTTTAATGCGGTCTGCCAAAGGTTTTACTTTTTCACGATATTTAAATTTAAACGTGCAGGATTACCATTATTATTATTATTATTATCATCCACTAGCGGGAGTATCTTGTAAAAGGTTTGTGGGTTACGGATTACTTGGATGAAATTTTGGAAGAATAAGAAGTCCTGGTTTTATTTTAAGTCTCCTGAGTCAAGTAAGTACACTTACCTAAATTGAAACAAAATGTATCTTGAAATAAAATTGATTTGATAAACTTTGGGTTTTTTGATAGTGATAAAATGAAAGAAAAAACCTAGGGTTTTAAAATATTTATACAGAGAAAGGGCATTCTCATATATTCCACCTCATCCCCCGTGATTTCCGTTTATGTTATCATCCATATTTATGTCCATCTTGTCCACGTTGAGTTTCGGTAAATAATTCAGAATTTACCGCGCTTGGACCTCAATCTCAATATTTTCAAGTCTTGAGAAATCAAATGCAATACAATGGGTTTTGTGACCTTCTTAGTGGGAAAGCGCTGTTTTGAGAATTGAACCAAAGCTACTGAAAAGGGGGTAACGTGGTTTACCTATCGATATTATCCTGTCATATAAATAAATTCAATTCGTAGTTATTTCATGTATGTTTATTATTGTTCACCAGATTCTAAATTACATGTTTGTATTTTACCCCTCGTCTGCAGCGCAACGTTATTTACTTAAATTGATATCAAGGTCTGCGAACGGTCATTGCCCAGAGCATACTATGACAGTAATTATTCCGTAACGCAATTTTTAAATCAATGTCCATGTTAATTGCCCTTTTACACATCGTGTTAAGCTCTCCTTGAAATGAAAACAAAACTAATCCGAGCTTACTATAAGCTTGATATGATTGCACACCGTTTGGCATTACCGATCAGCTGGTATTTCAATAAGAACATTGCGCCAATTCCAAAGAGGCCATGTGTTGCCAGATGTCAGTTGCATATGCCAGGTATGTTATGTGTGTGTCAAGTCAGCGCACTTTGCAACATTTCAAGCGTGCACTTTGCAACATTCTCTGTATGCACTTTGCTACATCCTAGATGTTTGTGGCCACCTGTGTAAATGGAATTCGCCCTAAGGAACATATCAATTTTGCAAGCAACAGTTGCTGCATAATCGTCGTTCTGCCTGTTTTCCTTTGCAAGTTTTTTTTAAATAAATCTGTAACGTTAGCAGATTGAAATTTGGAAAGCCTTTTGATTATGTTCTTTCTCTTTTAACTTCTCGGGAATCCGGAAAGAAAGGTGTGGAAAATCATGTGAAATATGATCTTGAAAACGCTTTATTGCATGTCAACGTACTCTAATCCTCGTTAATCCCCAGGATAATATGCAATTGCAATCTTTTCCAAATTATTATGTATACTTAAACAATATGCTTACGGTTTCCCTTGCCTACATAACGCATCATTGCACACACACATCTATGGCGGATACAACGTCGCTTCGCGTTTTTCTCCGAGTGCGACAAGAAATCGTATGTGAATAGAGGAAGAAGAAAAAATACTGATGTGTCACAAGCCGTGTCTTTCCTCAGGAGATGCAACTCGTGAGTCTGTACGGCGAAGAGCCTAGCCAATGCGTTTTGATTCGCTATCTCAAGCCACTAGCCTTCCCAGGGCTCCTCTTTTGAAAGTCTGCCTGACACGCTACCTGCGTCGCATTGACACTACAAAGCATAACTTGACTCGAGCAAATCCTTAATACGACACTACTACGTTATATGCATAAGCACGAGCATACACTGGAGTTTAAAACACATGTGAGATATCTCTATGTCCAACCAACGATAACATAGAGCCACGGGAAAAGCGTCAAAAATATATTATTCTACATTTTGAAGCCATCACATGATAATTCTGTATTTACATTAAGAAGAAGGTTTTTTGCATCAACGGCACGGCACGCTCTGGCATAGATAGCACCCGTGAGTAAAAATATATCTTGTTTTTCATCTATAAATTGACTAGTTTAAAATTTCGATGAAAGAAACTCAGTTGAGATACAAATGGTTAAAATAATGTCAGAATATAGTTTTAAATCTGCATTTTATTTTCCCTGCTTGTTTGGTTTCTTTTTGTTTTCTTTCTTTTTATCAACGTAGACATATTTTTGATAAAATTAGGATTTAGTCCTTCCGGGAATTAGCTATAACGAAATAGATTAATTAAGATACCTATTAGCGTAATTACCTTTTTATCATTTTTATCATACGCGAGGTGGCTTTATTTAGACTGACCTTCTCTGCATACTGATTTTGTGTAGTACACTACATCGCAAACGTGGAGAGTAATATGATCTTACATCAATCATTGAAAACGAGTCAAATGAAATCAAGAAGGACGAAGTTATTGCGTACTTTTTCACATTATAAATGGTATTTACCCTAGTAGTGGATAAGATAAATCCAAACTGTTTCCGAGAGAAAGTGTTGATATATCAACTAATGTACAAGTCGCTGTTTAGAATTTTGTGTCGATATTGTGGTTATTTTATTATCTATTATCAATTCTTCGTTGTCAAGTTTCGCAGACAACAACATAAAAACAAAAATACTTCGGGTAGCGATGTTAACGTTGTCCAAGGTCAAATCTGCAAAAACCAAAACATTGAAGAATTAATGCGTATAATATAACGGGTATCTTTTATTCCTGTACATACAAAAGGGAGTCAGCCAGAAGAGTGGCTGAAAGTTTATGAAAGTGTTTAGTGATATCAGAATCTCGTGTTCGACGAGGTGAACCATGAAAACGATGCCAAGGCTCTCATAATAGCACCTTAAACTGAGTTGGTATATTTTGTGACCCACTTTGCCTGACCCGACTGAGAATTTAGCAGCCTTTACCGAATAAAGTACAGTATCACATGCACTTTATTCCGTAAAGGCTGCTGAATTCTGAGTCGGGTCAGGCAAAGTGGGGTCACAAAATGTAACAACCCCTTACAATTTTATAGCCTGTGCTTTATCAAACTCTGTAGAGCAGCCGATATTATTGCGTCATGTCATGCCCACAGACAACCTTGAATATGATACTCTTATTTTGACTAAGGAGCGATAAAATCATTTTAATTACCTACCTTATGATAGTCACGTGTTATATAACCCCTTCAGGCAATGCCGTTTACCGCTGTGCCATTTAATTACATATACTGAAATCAGCTGTGTTCCCGCTTAAATGCATTGACCATAGAAAAGACTACAAAGCCTTTGCATCGAGCTACAGTTAACATCATGTTGTACAGTTCTCAACACAGTTGAAAAGTATGCTGTGGGTTTGTTGGGGAAAGTCAATAGTCGAATTGATATTGTTGTCACTCATAAATTGTATCCACATTGACGAATCCACTCAATGTAATACTTTATAGAGGTTTCGAATGACCTTGAGACTTACCAACACTCTGGACCCCAAAATAATTAGGGGGTGCTCCTATTTTCTGCTAGATCCCAACCAGGTTGCCATGCAAAGTTAGATTTTTTTTAAATCAAACGTTTGGTAAATATCGGCGCCCCTTGACCAGCATATACAAATCCTGACAGAGTTACGCCACTGGCGATGTCTTGGCACGCTAGGCTTTTAAAGATATAATAAGCTTATGTTTCTAAAACGTATTCACCTCAACGCGATTATTTTTCGATTACTCCACTCCGGCTAATAGTTTTATCAAATCCATGCCTTGGATATAGATATTTATTTATTTTAATAGATTATACAGTAAATTGTGGTTACTTATCTTTCTTATTTACTCTGAATGAACTTTAATAAGTGTAAATCATATATACTCAAACACATTGTTATCTATAATAATATATAAAATATTGTAAATTGATAGCGTCAAATGTTTGAGTTGAGCTGTTTAATCCATACCTAATTAACTCGATTTCGGAGCTATGTAAATGGCTGATTTAAAGGTGTTATTGATTTAATTTGTGAGCAAATTATTAAAACTCTGCGTGTTAAGCTTTAACTCGAGTTAACCCACTGTGCTCAATAGGCTACATTGCACACCTGGTTAATCAAGTGCAGGTTGTACGCGATTACATACACTTGGTTTAGCCAGTTTAAGATCTAAAAAAAGATGCAGATTAAATGCGCTTTTCCCATTGATTTTACAGCGCGCTTAGTAATTCGGATTTTGTGGGTTTGATTTTTTTTCTTGAAAATCAATGATGTCTTTCCATTCGGCACGGTAAATGTTGGGTAGGTAGTCTGGCAGCTGTTGGAGCAACTTAATTTAGAAGATTATTATTTGTTATGGTTGACCATTATTAAAAAACTAGAAAATTGTTTTGCGTATTTTCTCGCAATATAACGCGAGATATAAGTGCCATGTGACGGTTTTCATCCAATGATCTCATTGAAAGTGGCTTATTTACAAAATCTCCAGGGACATTTGAAGTACAATAACAATGTTCACAAAACTGATAAATTCTCCATCTCGGAGAATTTGAATAGGATGGCTTATACGAGTTTCGTAAGATACCAACCTTTTTTCAAATTCCAGGGAAATGGTATAAACGTCACGCAAATGTGTAATTGAGATGAGATCATGACGTATAGCTCAGGAAGATTCTAATTAGGAAAATTACGATATTTTCTCTGTATCTTACTTGATCTGAGTATAATTATTCTTAGCCATTTTCATAGTGACTGGATCAGAGAACTACCGCTTTTAAATACTACCTACAATATTCATATCATGAGAAGAGTGCAGTCTGTCGAATTGACACAGCTTGTCGATAATTCCCATTTTGTTTTTAATAATATTCAGAATGCACTTCTTCAACCTTTCCGGCTGGTATAAAATTTGGGTCACGGTATCGATTCTTGTATCTTTCTTGATTTTGAAGCTAAAGGAAACAATCCTAATTTGATCAATTTCCGTGCACTATATCTATAAATTTGAAGTTAACAATCTTTTATGATGCATTTTAAATACTTTCACGCTGGAGGACAATGCATTTCATTTTTGTATCTTCTAACGTAAACAAACCTTTACTGATCTATTGACATCTTTCATACGTGCTTAGGAGGTTTATTAGTTAAACATGTCACTTGAGACCTCCCGGAAGTACCCTACGCCCTGGAGCTTCGCTAAGAGCTCCAACAGGTCAATGAGCAGTGAAGGAAGTTGTAGAGTGCAAGCGTAGTAGTGGAGCAATATCTTTTGTCGAGTTCGTGTTGTTGGCCGCAAATTGACGGCTCTCACAAAATATTACGCCGTCGGTGCTTTATGGCTACCGCAAACCGCAAGTAAATTTTAAAATTAAGGTTGCTAAAGTCACAGGACACCACGCAGAACCTATTCGCAAACGCATAAATACCCAAACTTTGGAAACAATAAATATTAGTACACATGGAATTTTTGATATGATTTTGAATGTTTGTCTGTGATTTATCACTAAGTAATATATAACATTTGTATAGTATAGTATGTGCATCGTGAGATTGATTTAACCTACACCATGTCCAAGTGCCTTCCTCCAGGTGTGTACCTCGGTCCTTTAATGGTAAAATGTTGTATCTCGCGTTAAGTCCTTTAATGGTAAAATGTTGTTAAGCGTTAAAGTACTAAATTAAGTTTCTACATTTTTGAAGACTTTGACTTATGTAAACACATAGATCAGGGAATCTTGTGAGCACAACGATTGTGCAGTATTGTGCACTCATGCGTTGCCCTAATAACCAAAAAGATAAATGGATATTTTCTGCATTGTTGTCTTACTGGACAGGTTCAAGAAGTATCTTGTGATTGCTAAAAATTGTTCTAACAATATTTTAAGCGGGGAAAATTAGGGGGGAAATTAGTAGCTTGAATTTGACACCCAGACGAAGGTAATGACGAAATCCAGTGCAAAGTTATAACGAAAACGTTCAAAAAAAGACGAGGAAATCAATTAAACGGCCGTCGTATAGGAAATTTGGCGGTCGTATTGGAATTTTGAAGGCATTGGGATTTTTACTTGGAAATGTTACTTTGGGTCGATTCTAATACATAAAACTCCGAATATTTCATTGATATGATAATTTTAACATGTTCATAAATATTTAAATCATCCTCATATACATGCACATGTAAATGAATAGAATTTCCCTATATTATACCTCGTATTTCATGCTTTTAGACTAAAATGGTATATCAGAAATCCAACAAAGAATACCAAAATGTATCGAATTTGATATCAACATAAATGAATGAAATTTGATCTATTTTTCATTACAATGGCCTAGAGGTACTAAATGTTGTCCAACGAGAGACTTCTTAATTGACTGCCTGCAGGCAGTAACGGTACGCAAACGCTATATCCCAACAGCCTAGTTTTATTTTGAATGGTTTGTTACTAGTAGGGTCATAAAAGAGGATCCCGTTCTTGAAGTTTTAAAAAGAAGATCTTTAGTTTGAGAGATGCTGAAACAGAAATTTTGGGTCCAAAATCATATCCGATTCCGTATATAACTTTCAGATCACGTTTGATGACGCCTATAAACCATGTAGAACCATGTAACATTTTGCCCGCATATTATGCAACCAAATGCCACACTCTAAATAAAGCAAGACGAATAAGTTTGCATCATTTTCACCTAAATCTGAGCGCCGGGTAATTTTTATCCCTCAATGACCTTGAACTTTAATAGGCTATACCCGTGTAAATAAATGTCATAAACTACACAAACTAAATCTTTGTAATCCTTACTAAGAGACAAATGCATTGTGTACATTTAAACACACGTTGGCATTTTTCAAATTACACCTGTACTAATACCCCTGCTTATTTTTACCATTTCTGCACGTTTCCTAGGAGTTGGACCCGAAATTTCTGTTTCAGTGTTCTTCAAGCTATAGAAAAACATCTTCAAACCCTATACAAAGTTCCTGCATACACAGATTAGTCCCATTTACCTTTACCTTATTCATTCCATCCATAGATATTTCTAAACCGAATTTAGTTTGTAGTTAGGTTATACAACTTCCAGAACATGCAACATGATGCAAGACCGCCATAACACACTCTGTAAAAGAGTCCACAATGAATACACATATTTTTTTCAGCCAAGTAAATGATAAGCCACATCAATTCTTTATGGCGTTATAAATAGAGTTTAACTGATTAATAGCTCGCAAGGTAGCGACATTTATGTGGGAAAAGTTGAACCATTCGACTGATTAATTTGCAATTCATCATTGGACTTGTTACATTTGTCAGCTGAAATATCTGATTAATAGATAGGCCTCCCGAACGTCGGTGCTACTATCGGTACTTGTCACATAAACCTTGATAATATTGATCTATTTTTAGGAATCGATGAAGCTTTGATAGTTACTTCATCGAGTCAGATACAATAAACCACTTTTACTAATTTTGGAGATTATTGTTGTGACATTAACATAATTTATGGATGAATAATATACATTGCTGCAAAAAATACATATCCTGAATGGGTATTGTAATTCACTTACCGCATCCAAACTATACCAAAATTAGGTCAATAAACTTCACCTTCTTAAACAAACTTCAGCTGTTCATACCTACTATAATCGATCATTTTAACCCCCTTTCTACATCAATAATTTATGTTTTCTTTGATTGGTGATATGAGAATGATGCTTGAGTTTGATGATATACAAATACTACATGGTTGAGGGGTAATATGGCACACTATTTTCCTTATCACCCCGAAACCGAAGGGTGAGGGGTGATCATGGTGATAGGCCCGTACCAAGGGAAAAATAGTATGTTCTATTTACCCGATATAAACCTTGTAGTATTTGTTTTGTTACACCTCATTGAGACTCTGAGGACGAGGTTGTAGGGAAACAGTTGGAACTATTTCCTTAATCGGAATCGGCCAATGAAATAGCATGATTATGTTCTTGAATATTGGTTTAGCAGCCATCTTTGAGGGTCAAACAATACACTCCCCTGAACAATAGAATGTGGTCCAGGTGCAAAGCAGGTCGGTGGATAGTCAAACAATACACTCACCTGAACATAATTAAAGAATGTGGTCCTGGTACAAAGCAGGTGGGTGCATAGTCAAACAATACACTCACCTGAACATACGAATGTGGTCCAGGTGCAAAACAGGTGAATGCATAGTCAAACAATACATTCACCTGAGCATATGGAATGTGGTCCAGGTGCAAAGCAGGTGAATGCATAGTCAAACAATACACTCACCTGAACATATATAATGTGGTCCAGGTGCAAAGCAGGTGAATGCATAGTTAAACAATACACTCACCTGAACATAAGAATGTGGTCCAGGTGCAAAGCAGGTGGATGCATAGTCAAACAATACACTCACCTGAACATAAGAATGTGGTCCAGGTGCAAAACAGGTCCATGCACAGTCAAACAATACACTCACCTGAACATAGGAATGTGGTTCAGGTGCAAAGCAGGTGGATGCATAGTCAAACAATACACTCACCTGTACATAGGAATGTGGTCCAGGTGCAAAACAGGTGCATGCATAGTCAAACAATACACTCACCTGAACATATAGAATGTGGTCCAGGTGCAAAGCAGGTGGATGCATAGTCAAACAATACACTCACCTGAACATAAGAATGTGTCCAGGTGCAAAACAGGTGCATGCATAGTCAAACAATACACTCACCTGAACATAAGAATGTGGTCAGGGTGCAAAGCAGGTGGGTGCATAGTCAAACAATACACTCACCTGAACATATAGAATGTGGTCCAGGTGCAAAGCAGTTGGATGCATAGTTCGTAGATCACGTTCACGTTAAAGACGGCAGCAAATCTTTTAGTGAACAAAAGTGAAAGGGTTGGACACGCTCTTGATTGACGCCTTAATAGTTTGATAGTATTTTGTTGTTGAATGCACACCACCGGTAAAAATGAGCAGAAGGTTTCACCATGTTCACAAAACAACATCAAAAATCCGCTGAACTCCTCCTTGGGAAAAGTTTTTTATGATTGTTAAAAAAGAGGGCAAACTTTATATTGGGGCAATATTTTAAACATCAATGTTCAAGGTCATACTGGGATACAAATTTAGAATGCTCCCATTCATTTCAAAATTGTGTCATATTTTCCCTTAATATATATTAACCAGAAATATGTTGGTTACAACGTATATGACACTTGGATCATTATTAAAGGGTTGAATTTGGGAAGGGTTTTCAGGGTCTATAAGACCAATAATATTTATATTTTTCTGTTGAAGTTGATGGAGCCAGCTCACTGTTGACTGGTTGTGGTTTGAGAAGTCTATATCGTGGACGAAAGGTAGCGCACACATTGAGAATGTAATCCGCAGTTTGTGATGGAGAGCCACATTGGCAGGCTGGAGATGTTCGCAGCCCCCATGTATTGCTGTTGAAACAACCGACACCTGTGTGAATCCTGTTCAAGGTGACCTATTCCTTACGTGGAAGTTTCATACAGACATGCCGAAGTGCCATAGGTGGAGCTAATCTTTTTTTTGTCTGTTTTGGTATGGCCAGACAAAGAATAAGAATTCGGGATTAGTTTCATATAAATCGAAGCAGTCAATCCCCAGGATGGCCTTGAACCATTAAGTTTGTAGTACTAAAACTATAGGAGGAAGGTAGGACAAATTATCCTTATTTTGATCCTTATGACGAAATGAATAAGTTGGTATGTGTTTTATCACAATCGGAACATTTTGAAATATTAACCCCTGTTTTAAACCTTGCCCACTTTCAAACACTCATAAAACTTTTTCTCCAAAAAGGATTTTAGCGGAATTTGTATAGAATGTTCTGTGAGCTGTGATAAATTCTGCTTATCTGGTACAATCATAGTCCCGTAACGCCCGCAGCGTAATGATACAAACACCAGTTCTCTACCATTTTTTTTCTAGGTAGGTAACCAATTTTACTTTCAACGATCACACTACACACCAACATACGCTGCTTTATTTTTCAAGGTGTTTACCTAACAAAACGATCACTTTCTCTAATTGTAATCCAATTATAGCAGAAAGTAACGAAATGAAAATAGTTTAATTTGCATTAGTGGTGACAAAGCACAAAAGCCTCTCTACTTTAAAATTGATTAAATTGCACTTAAGCTATTACATTCACCCAGCAAAAGTTGGACAAGATTTTTAAATAAAAATCCTTTAACATAATTGCTATATTGCTAAAGTGTAAGCGAAATTATGCTTTGTTGTTCCTTACTTTAAAAATAATATTTAGACATTTTGAACTTGAACAAACCTAAAGTTTGAATATCTTAATGTTATGGGGGGCTGCTTATCACAATGAATGGAATGTTTTGTGTCTTGGAAACATCAATGTAGAGCATATAGAAGTACACAAATTATTAGAAAGTAAACTATGTACGATACCCGAAAATTCCGGGCAGTCTTACACGAATGATAAGCCAATCGCGATCAGATACTTCGTTGAAATGTCAACCGTGTTTTCTTATATACACAGCAAAATTCCTACTCACGGTGTAGCCCAAAGCTTAGGCTACTCCATGTGTACTCTTAGCTCTACTCGAGGGGTATCACCTTGATGCATTATTGATGCAGTACCTACAACTAAGTACTTGCAAAGTACACAAGCCACTGGGTGGATAGCAACTATGTTTACTTAGCAGTACCATCCTATAGTGTACTCTGCAGTTGCCTGCTAGGTGACTGACAGGTACCCATGTAAGCCACCAGTAGTGGAAGTACCACCGTTCTACTGCACGGGAGTACCTTCACAGGTACTCCCCTACCAGCTACCTAATAGGCAGTACTTTGGACCATAGAAGGCGCCAAACATTCCATTGTTATTTACGACTTTCTGATCATTTTCAAGCTATGTAACATCTACATTTGAGTTGAGCATCACCAAAAACCCCTATATATGACATTGTGTGTAAAAACATATAAAATTACTAAAATAATGACACAGAGCTCAAAGCTCATTTGCATGTGAGTACCCGTGCAGGTACTCCCGCATGGGGTGACTAGTGGTTAGGCTACTGCGTTTGTACCTAAATGGATGATTACCCCCACTTTTGCGGCCGGCGATGTGGTACCCATGCGGGTGGGTACTCCATGGCTACTTAACAGCTACTTCATAGGTACTCCCATGAAGAAATTGGTTTTGTACAAAGCAGTCTCTTTATTTTCAAAATGACCTATGAATCTTATTTTTGTCCTTGGACAAAATGCATTAGTTTTTCACGTGGCTAGTGAGTTGGTTTGCCTTTTTAAGGGTTTGATAATTTATTATTTTGTTCAAAAATATTTTTTTCATTCTGGAAAGCCTACAAAATGGGTCGGGTTGCTACCTAGCAAGAGCTTTTGATACGATATGAGAGTTTGTACAATACATTAGGAATGGCTTCAAAACTCACACTCTGATTGCTCACCGGTTCACCCTGGAGCCTTGAGGTTGAAACGGGTTAGATTCTGTAGTTCTAAACAATGAAACACGGTCAACAGGTGGTTGAGTTTGAAGTCTCACCTTAAAGTTTAAATATTCGGATGCAGGTATTGTGACTTGAGAACTAGTAGGGGTCATTGCCCTCACTAAACCACCTTACACCTGAAAATGCTTTGGGAACAGATTTCCATATGACACAGTTTCGCCCTCCTTGATTAAATTAAAAATTTGAGATTTTTTATGTGATCGGAACCAACTATACCATTCCATATGAATGTATATGACATGCTATTACTATTGTAATGTGATTATACATTAAAAAGTCAAATTATCTTGACAAAGTACAAAATATATAACTTATTCAACTTAAAACTAACTTATTCAGTACGCAGTATCACTAATCGTGATTCAGCTCCAGAGACAATTCACATACCCTTTAAGTTTGGTGTAAAATCACTCTCATTGAACCCTTGTCTAAGGCCCGCGCTATTGTACATCGTCAGTTCAGTGACCTATGGTATAATCATGGAATTAGCAGATGAGGGGGAGCTACAAAAATATCAAACTTGTAATCCTAATCGCCTTTTTCAGTTCAAGTGCACAAATGTCAAGCTAACCCTTTGATCACAAATGTCAAGCTAACCCTTTGATCAAACTAACGTTGCCGCACTCGATTAAACCAACTTCAAAGTTGTGTCAATGTGGGGTTTACTATTTCCACTTTAAAAGTATCACGGCGGCAGCTTCCTATTTTAAATTTAAAGGGACACTGGTGCATTTTGCAAATACGGTGCCCTATTTTTTAAAACTGAATGTTTGCATATTTATATCCATTTTGCATGCTTTAACCCTCAACTTGAAATGAATAAGACTAAAACATTTTTCGTGTAAATCAAACAATTTTGAAATAAAACCATTCTGGGGTTGTTTTATTCCGATGGCTAACGTTGCTCAACTGACATGGAACAAAATACACATCTGAATACGGCAAGTTTCCCGTAAACCATTCCAACTGGTCCGTAACATTCTTAGTTATGTAAAGCTTCTTGATTATTAGTGGTATGTAACGCTAAGTACTAAAACAAAGATATTTTGACTGTAAATGAAGTGTAAATGCTGCAAATGACCAACTGATTTGGAATTGAAATTAGAGCCCTTCTAGGTAGCTATTATAATATCTCTTGGTATAATAAGGCTGTTTCAGTGCTCAATGCAAGTCCCTATCTATCTATCTCAGTTATTTTAAGGGCTTTTCTATTTTTCCGGATACCTGTGCCCCTTTAATGGTAAAATGCATTATGATATAAAGAACTTATACAAAGCCACATAGTTAAAAAGTTGGAAATTTGTTGAGATCCAAATTATCTGATCTTTTCTACATGTCTATGAATCATAGACAAAAATGATGGCGCTAAAATCATGACATATGCCTTTAAAACAAACCTTGTGACACATTTCTCTTAAGTGATAGATAGATATCATAATGAATCCCTTGAAAGAAACAAATATCACATTAATGTTTCTCTTAACATCCTCTTCGTTTCCATTGTTTGTATGAGAGTGCTTTCTTTGCATTTATCAAAAAGACCTATTGACTGATCATCATTCAAGTCAACGCTGTTAAAACACTCTTTCTAATCAGGCCGTTGTCTGTATAATGACCACCCTTCCAAGGCTAATATTGTTATATTGCACTTCATTACAGCCAGTATTAGAATTCAGCTTCTGGGATAAAGACCTACTCTCTGGATATAAAAACAAGCCAAGACCCAGGTTATTACATTTTAAGATATCAGCTATAATTTGCGTTATGATACATTATTTAATTTACCTGTCAAAAACTGTACATACGAAGCCGGTGTGTGTGTGCTTTTTCTTTTTAAAATGAGCATCTGTACCATTCAGTGTGTTTCCAGAACTCATCCTGTTCAGTGTGACTTAACAATTGTGAAAATGTGTTAATGATTCGTGCAAGCGACAGCATTGAATTATTCATAGGATCGCCAAGGACGTAAACACGTTTGTCCAGCGTATCATTTTGCAGAGGGACAAAGCCATGAACCAGGTATTTCAAAGCTTATTTATTATCTTAGTTATTTAATTTCTTTATCAATCACGTTCAATATTTGCAGTATTCGTGATCCTAGTGCCTTTTGTTTTTGGTTGATTAGATATCCTTCATTTTGAGGGTGGTATTTGATGAGTAAATGTTCATGCGGTCCAAGGGCCGCTGTGCTGTAATTTCTGCCCATTTGCAGACACAAAATAGTAAATAATTAATTTTATCAAGGGTAGATCACATCTGCATCTTCGACTGGGTATATAGTACTATAGTATACCAAACTAAAGTGAAGATTTCAAATGGATATAAAAGAGCACGGTTTTTTTAGGTAAATCGGAGAACAAAGCTATGGATCACAAATTGTACCATCTATTGGCAGTGATGGGATCATTGTCTTGTCATCGTCGTCGTCAATATGTTATGACAAATTAAGAAAAACATATCAAATTTTACCCTGAGATACTTTAAAAACAGTTAGTGCAGCAAACTGATATCATTTAGATTCGTATCTTCCAATGCATTTTAGTGATTATTTACACCCATTAGAGTGCTTGAATAAAACCACCACCTAGAATATAAAATTAGCCCTAAAACCTAACGATTTCATGCGACATCTAAAGGTGCCCAAGATGTTTTTGTGACGTCTTGAAAAATGCCCGGAATGCTAAATGATAAATGCTAAAATGATAGAAGATAATGTGGGAGCAGGAATAGTTGCAAATGTCATGTTCCGGAAGTAGTAAGTAACAACTAAAAATAATCTCTTATATCAATAATCTAGAATAAGAACAAAAAGTGGCAACCACTCGTACTGGCCGTGTTGGAAATGCGGTGAATGCTAAAACCGTAAATCGGCCGCTTGTGTTATGAACATAGTGAGAACAAAATAGATTGGAAAAGCGTATATTCTGGAAGCCCAACTTTAGGTGTTTTTAAAAAACACTTTAATTGCAAATCTCGCAAGTGCTAGACCTGCATCCATGACATATGTAGTGCGAATATGATGAGAGCAGATCGAATGGATTACATTGATATATACTGGAAGAGCAAAGAAAAGAGTACAATAAATTAAGGTACCACACCCGATAACAACATTTAATTTCTATGTCTCATAAAAAGACATCGTCAATATATTATCTCAATTTAAACATGTAATCGTATCCGATCGCCATTTTTAACGTGACGTCAAGTCGGTGTATTACAGGCAACACATAGTTTACTTTACAAATTTTTACGGAAACCGTAAAACAAATTATGACCGAAGTTGCTCAACACCAGTAGATAAAATAAACGATAGATATCATGAGTTTTCTTCACCTGTTAATTTTGCTAAGTAAGCAGGTTGGAACAAAATCTGCCAAATTCTTTAAAAGGAAAACCCTGTCGTTTCCTTATTCTCTTCATTGCCATAACTGTACTTTTTCATTCGTATGAAGTTATTTCATGTATGAATGGTTTGATTGTGGTGGTAACAGGAATGGACACAATGGAATGAAAAAAGACGAGTTCCCATCGTGCCTAATGTACTTTATTTGAATGAAATTTTTTGGAGGGAAACTTGAATATTGACTATGACGAGTGGAAGATCAGTGTAGTGTAGTTGAATAGTGCGTAGACAAGAGAGGAAAATAGCGCGGTATTATACAATTCAGCAGCAGTCTTTAATTCATAATGCTACTGGGAAACCAAGTTAGCAAGCGGAGAGTTGCGTCATGTAATCCCCATGATTTTTTTTTACACCATTGCATTTAATTTTTAATGCAAAATGAGAAAACACCAAACAATGGGTTGAGTTCTTTTACAATAAAACCTCACATCGTTTTAATTAGCAGTTCGAGCTATATTACAGTTTATAGTTCAGATTACACTGCAAAAAACTGGGGGATGTTAAATTTTAACACCAAGTCGGTTTGTCAGCCGTGTGGGTTAGTTCTGGTGTTGAAAATTTAGGATTTAACACCCACCGTGTGCTCTGCATGATTTTAATTATGGATGTTGGTATTCTGTATGATTTGTTAGAGGCACGCAGTATGAATGAAGCACAAAAAATAACAAAATCAAGCATTTCTACTAAATATTCACATGTTACAAATTAAATGTAACACTAAAGTTTGGTGTTAATTAACACCAGAGGGAGTGGTGCCCGTATTGACTCCAAGAGAGTGCTAAATTTATACCAGTAGTGTCAATTGGCACATGGCAGTGTTAAAAAAATGATTAACACCATAGTGGTGAAAATTACACACCAAAACAGTGTTTATATCAACATTGTAACACAAACATTGGTGTTAATATAACACTAACATGGTGTAATCTAACACCAGTGGGTGTGGTCCCGTATTGACTCCAGGATGGTGTTAAAATTAACACCCATGGTGTTAAAGTTAACACTCCAGTTTTTGCAGTGTAGGAAGATCTTCCTTTAAAAGACAGAATTCAAATAGTCTCGGCATTTTGCTCTTTCTCCTGTTGACCCCATACGTTCAACCCCAGGCACTTGTGTCCAACGGCCTATTTTGTTCCGTTTAGTACTAAAGCTTATTTCGGTTATTGTAGTAAAATCAATATAAATCTCTAACAAAACGATTAAACTTTAGCATGGACAACATACTACTAATCTTACCCTCCGTATGAGAAAGTAAACACCTGTGATTTTGTATTTTAATATCCATTTTTATAAAAATGCGCAACTGATGGAGGGCAAACTTTTTGGGGACAGGCTGTATTTATTGCTTGTAACATCGTAATGGGAAGAGTTCAGCCATAATACGTTGCAGTTTTAAGCTTTCTAATAATACCAAAATCTCAGGTTTGATGGTGTGATTCAGGCCCGTAACCAGGGGAGGGGCGGTGGGGGCAGATGCCCCCCCAAAAAAAATCCATGAAGCCCCCTAAATCCCCTAAAAGAGCTAAAAATGGGCCATATAATAGATTTTGAGATTGGAGCGAGTCGAGAAAAGGTTAAAATGTCGGTAATAAAGTCCACTTTTGCCAAATTCGCCCCCTCCTTTACAATTCTTGGCAAATGTTCCCTTTTGAAAAAAAATATCCCCTCCCCTAAAAAAATCCTGGTTACGGGCCTGGTGTGATTGGTGCCCGGGGATTGGTGGGGTCGAGGCTGAGTATCGGGTAATATCCCTTTTAATTGCGACGACTTATAGAACCATGGGTTGGTACCATTTAAAGACCTCACGTAAAATGTCTTCCCCGTCTTCGCAAAACCTATAATATCACTGTACGTGTTGATAGATGAAGAGGTATGCTATCCCCTTGCATGTGTGAACAGCTGTCCAGCCTAAGCCACATTCATGTTTTTTCTGTTTCCAATATAGTATGCAATAGTTCTTGGTATTGACATTTGGTATTTGTTTAAAAAGAAGGGGTCACTACTCATGATTATCACAAATGTGAACCTTTGAATTTCATTCAAATCTTTGTAGGTATTGAATTAAAAAAGGATCGGCCATAACGGCCATCGTATAATGAGAATCCGATGATTTCCAATCGTGAGTCCTTTGGCGGGAAAATTCAGAATGGTTAATACACTGTAGTCTGCTCTATCGATTTTTGATATTCTGCCTCTTGCGACGGGGGACCAACAGCGGCGGCCGTATTGAGGTATTAATCGCCTATATAAAAACGTTTTATTTGTCTGTACAGAGACTGTATGTCATCAGCATGTATGAAATCCTCTCCTGTCATAGTATATGTCACTTCCGAACGAGTTTTCGAATATGAGGTTGTACAAGTCCGGATTTTCATAACTGACGCAGGCGATGGATCAGCTGGGACCTTGGACACAGCTTTCGTTTTAAAGCTACTATGTTGGTTATAGAATTTCCAAGTATCAGATTACTGTTTTGATTATATTTAGACATTGTATAATATAGATCGATGATTATGAAATCAAAAAAACGAGCGGAAGGAAACCCCAATTAATCAAATTAGTGACAGCTAGTTCCTGAGATCTTAGCGGAAACGAAGAAACTCGTCCGACCGTACTTGACATCAAAGCTTCTACAATTAGATCATAGTTTTCCGATCTACTTAAATAATGACCGGGATATAAGCGAAAGCCAACACACCGTTGAAAAAAACACGTTTGACATAAAATAAACTTTACGGGCTAGCAGTATGTCGAATGTTAACCGTTATTATATAGGTTCACCAACATGCAACATAATCATTGAAAGCCTGGCTTTGTCAATTTATAAAAGGCAAGGATGCTGTAGAGAATTACTTGCACACAGTGACCTTTCAGTGAATTGAATATTTGAGAGGGTTGGAAGGGCGCCATGACGTCAAAGAGCTTAATAGGGTGAATCGGAATCGAGTGTGGGGACTTCACTTAACAAGCAAGGGTATATCAACTCCAATGAGGTCTTCAACGTATAATACCTGATCAACTTCCAATTCAAGGCAAAAACTGCAACAGATTTTGTTGTGTGTGGTTTTAAGTCCAGTATATATACTGTTACCTGTTAAAAATGATCGGAAAATAACGCGTTTGACTGTTTAGCGGGGACTCAAAACGTGCACATAACTGTAAACGGGGATCGAAAGTGCAAAGACTGAAAAAAAACGTGGTTGACACTGTTGTGAGTCCCACTGCCAGGCAAATCGCTGTTAATTTAATGAACATTTCTTACCAGGGTGTATATATTAAGTAGAGCCAAAACGTGGACATACTTGCTTGTAAGAAAAGATCGAAAGGGGTGTTTATAAAACAGGGACCCCGAAAATAGGGACCCTGAAAACGGGGACCCGTTAAAAACATTTTAAGGTGGTATACAAGGGTTTAACTGGGGTCCACGTTTTTTAGTCCCCGTTTTATACATCGTAGGGGGATTTGTAAAATGGGGACCCCTAAAACGGGAGGACGCGTTCCGATTAATTTTCCCTTCAATTTTGCAGTCCTAGGCTTAAGGTTTCTACCATTCTTACCACTGTCATAGCCTTACACAAATGCACATCATATAAAGAGAACACCATACCACCACCCCCACATCTGCACCCACATAAAGGCTATTACATGGACTTCCACCATAAAAACTTGCTGCGTTTCTTTTTTAGCAGTGAGTTCTTTCACATCGAAATCAGCGAAAAAACCCACACACCAAACCCAAACACACACATGCACCCACACCTGCTTAATACTTATGCCCACCACAGCCCAATTCCGGCCTTCATGAGAAGAAGAAGCTATACAATAATTCGTGACGGCTTGATTGTTTTAGTTGCATACCAATTTGCAATGCAATCCAATACCCGTTTTTGCTTTTGACTTTTCACTCCGCCCCCACAATTACGTCTTGGCCATCAAACAATGAGAAAAGGGGGCGAAAGAAGTCAAAGGCAAAGCTCGTTTTTTATATCCTGGGACATAACAAGCATCGTAGAGATAACAAAAATAGTGTGGAAGCTGTCTGAACGTTATACGAAGAACTTTATTATTATCCTTTAATGGCACCAACAGACTAATTGTATATATGTTTCAAAATGTTTTGCCGTTGTAGAAAATTTTCAAGCCAATTTGCCAATTAATAGGTGACGTGATATGGGTTATTTCCACAGACAAGCCAATTCAATTACTGCTGTTTTGATTGGACCAATTCAATACCCCCCCCCCAAACAAAAATTTGTTAGGTTTATTTGTGTTTGGTTTGTAAATTTCTGTCATGACTTTGTTGCCGAGTTTAGAATAGGTTTGGAGGGGCAAGGGTCATGAAATTTGTCCTTGCTAAGAGGCACAAAGGAAACACTTTACATAGTGTCGGAAACTAGTTCAAACTATACATGAAGAATTTGACCTGAAGCTCGTAAATAATTGGGCAGACAACAGGACCCGATAATACCTTCCAATGAATGAAACAGCAAAACTTTTGTATTTACTCACTACCCAATAGTTTAAAATTTTACCATTCTTTAACAAAGACGCAAAAGTGGTAAAATCCAAACAGACAAAGTAAATTAACTTTCATAGCGGAAGTGTCAAGATTCTGGTTTATTTCGAACATCATATCTCCAATTTGGAGTTTTCAAACTATTTGAGCTTAATGGATAAAAAGAAACAGCTTGATTGAACAAAGGGGAACGGCGCCTGATTTGTTATAAAATCACGTACACGCATGTGCCACATGCCCCAAAAAAGCATAAGGCGAAATTTACATGGTATGTATTTTTAGAAGTTAGGGCATATTTGTATTAAAACATATAGTATAGAATTAGTATTGCTTGGCTGCCCGTAGATATACAGTTAGCAGTGTGTAAAAATGTTGAGCGGGTGTTCACCGATTTAAAGGGTTATATTTTAAGATTAACAGCAGAGAACCGCGTGCATGGTGCTGGATATTCTCTTTAATTTCGCTTTGAAACTATTTAGTTTAGTTGTTGATAAACGTTTCGTCAGACGCTTATAGCGAAATGGTAAAAAAAAAAGCATATCAAATATGATCTTCAAATACATAGTGTTAATGATGATAGCAGGTATGCTGCAATGTTATTAATTTTTAGATAGATATGAAAATGATAACAGTGAATTGTGATTAAATTACTCGCCAACCATTCTTGGTAAAAAACAGATAAGGTCATGGTTTAAACTCTATACCTAAGGGAATGTAAAAAATCTATGCAGATACACAAGCAAACGTCTGAGCTTCAGTAGGGAATTACAAAAGCACCCAAAGATGTAACTTGCAATAATCTTTTGTAAAAACCCTATTCACTCTGCTGTTATTTATGATTATATAGTGTTTTATTATATCATTAACATCTATACCTCGTCTATTAATCTGCAAAGGAAAAGGGTGAAAAATCGCTTCTTAAAAGAGTTAGTATAATAACACCTAAATATGAAAATGAATATAAAATATTGAAAACGCGTTAAGGTAGGCAATTGTTTTTTAAAGTTACTGTCAGGATTGCCGTAATGAGAAAATCGAAAACCTCAAAATCAGTTGTTGCATGTTTGTAACAAGGACAATTGTATCCTAACATACCCTACAAGTGAATCCCAAAAGGCACCCAATAAGGACAAAATCGGATATTTTAAGTAATTGCTGGGTTCGTACTGGACACGTACTTTACATAAATTGAATGGAGATTCATATCACTGCAGATTCATAACACTGCAGATTCATAACACTGAAGTTTTCTTACCTTCTATCAATTTTTCAGATGTAAGACTTATCTTCACTCATAAGCTCCTATGCCAATTTCCAAAGTGTTTGACTTTTAGGTCAAAATCACTTGATAGTGTTTAGATTAATTTATTGTTTAGATTTTAAGGTGTCGGTAAGTAGCCATTAGTTCGTGGAATGAAACTAGACGTACGAGCGTATTTACTCTTGTAGTCGTGACTCTCTACCACAATAAAGATTAGATTTCCAATCAAATTAAAAAAAAAAATTAAGTGAGGTTTAATCCACCAAATAGTGGTTACTTCATATGGCTCTTCAAAAGTGATTTATCTTTACCCGTTTAAATTTGGACATGCTCTATGCTACAACGAGTTATATTACTGTGTACTTACTGATACCTTGATTTGGGCGCCTGGTGGGTAAATTATCCTACTTGATTTGCACTGAGCCAATCACAAGTGGTTAAAATATTCTAGTTGATTAAGCGATGACAGTTCAAAATTTTGCCGCTTTCATGTGTACCTGCAAGAAGTTGAGAGGATATGCTCATAAAAGAGTTTTTGTACGTGTATAAGCTACATGTTAGTCCTTTCACGTTTGAGATCCGTCATCAAATTTGTACATGGCGCCACTTACTTGGATGGTTCGGTTTTATAAGCAATGTTGATCTTGGTATAAGCGAATGTTAGTTGGTTAATCACAAAATGACCGTAAAGCAACATATTTACAACTGGATAGAGCAAAAGCAAACTAACATATCTTTTTTAATCATCTTTCTCTAATTAATTTAATTATCCTTTGCAGACGGTACACTAAACTCCTAAGTGGGGGAAAAAGTTCAAATGTATGAACATTTTTACATTCTAAAGTTTGAAACCTTACCTGATTCTATTTGTATGAGTTAAATGTTCATATCATGCGGTCCAAGGGCCCGCTGTGCCATTGTGCAAGTCTGTCCATTTGCAGACACAAAAAAAGTACATACATTATTTATCAAGGAGACGATCAAAATCTGGGCATTATTCGACTGGGTATGGTACTAGAGTGGTACCGAACAAGTGAAGATCAAATGATACAAAAGATCAGTTATTTTAGGTAAATCGGGGGAAACTAGGGCTATGGATACAAAAAGGTCCTATTATTTGGCATGGTCATTAGTGTAATCGTCGTCGTCCAAAAGTTATGACAGATTTTAAAGGGATAAGAGCGATTTGCTAATCCGAAACATTCGAAAAAATCAATCAAAATTGTTATGTTCGTATTTGTTATTGGCTATGGATATTCCAACATAACTGAAAGTGGTTGGATTGAAATCCGTTGTATTAAAGAAAACAAAGGAAGTACTTATTATCTGATTGTACTTCTATACGTGCGTATCAAATGCCCGACCTGAAAACCTTCCCTGTGATATCCCAAATTTTAAAGCGTATATTGTGCAACATGATCGACACATTTGACTTTTCAAAACACAAACATTATGGTCTTTCTTTTTCTGTACTGGTGTAAACCACAATTAGCTGTTTAGTGAGATTTGCTGTATGTTCTATAGCGGGAGGAAGGTATGACAAATTTCCGCAAATAAAAGTCATTTTTTTCACGATTTGGTGGTTTGTTCTGCTATATTAAAACCGTTATATGGAATTGTAGACACTTATCCATGATTTTAAAAAAATCCACTTTTCGATTTATCTCGATTATCGCTGCTAGTCCCTTAGGAAAAAATGTTCAAAATTTACCTGGGTTTAATGTAATCGAAGTTAGTGGCAAAATATATCATTTAGATTGTATCTTCACTGCATTTAGTGGATTATTTTTACTTCCTTCGGGTTGACTAAAATCAACACACAACCACCACTAGAATATAAAAAACCCTAAAAGATAACAATTCATTGCGCTTTGCCAAGATGTGACGTGTTTGACATGCCGCGAAAGCTAAAAATGTGAAGCTCAAATGCTAGAAGCATTAACTAGGGGAGCAAAAAATTGTTTTGCAAATGTTATTATTCTGGAAAGTAACAAAACTAAAACGAACTGTTATATACATAAATCTTAGAATAAGAAAAAAGGGAATTACATCTTAATCGCGTTTTGGAAATACGGTGAATGCTTAAAACGGTAATTCGGCGCTTGTGTTACGACACATAGTGAGAACAAAATAGATTGGAAAGCTGATATTCTGGAGTACCAACTTTTAGTGTTTAGAAACACTTAAATCTGTAAATCTCGCACGTGTGCAGACCTGCTTCATGCCATTGTCTTGCGAATATGTTGAGAGCAGATCGACTGGATTACATTGAAATACTGATCAAATAAAACTATTAAATAAGGTGCCCCACCCGAGACCCAAAATTTAATTTTATATGTCCATATAAAATAGTACGTCACGCACTTTGAAAAGGCGTTCTAGTTTGCGAGTTAGGGTAGGTGGTCGAGTAGAAAGAAAAATGCCCAATGGATACCAGGTGTTAGGGAAATATGTGTGGATCATCACCTGGGGGTGTGGATGTAGAAATCAGAGTGGTGCAATTATTTTTTATGGGGCCCAAAAAAGGTCAAATTGACACAAATTAGGGTTAAAAATCATAGAATGGCGATTTCTTTATTCCGACATTCATATTGAAATGTAATCCCACTATATAGCTGTAGATTCAAGAAAAATTTGAATGTTGGAATCTGGGGTTAGTTTGACCCCGAAAGGACCCAAAAAAAAAGGCGGTCAAAATGAACACAAATAAGGTAAAAAAATCATAGAATGGTGTTCGAAATTTACAATGTATAGTTTTTAATTTTCCCCACTATATTGTGTCAGTTCCAGAAGAATTTGGAAATGTTGGTTCTGGGGTTATTTTTGACCCCAGAAAGGGCCCAAAAGGAGTTAAAGTTAAACCCAAATAACGGTAAAAAATCATAGAATGGTGATGTATATTCCATCTTTAATTTTGAATGTAACGTCATTTGCCCCACTATCTAGCTTCGATTCAAGAAGATGTTTGAATGTTGACTCTGGGGGCAAAAGGGGTAAAAAATGACACAATATGGTAAAAATCATAAAATCGGTGAGGGAGTTTATTCCCATCTAATTTTAAAATTAAGGTAAAAAAAAAAAATTATAGTTTATTTGCCCATAGCGGTAGATTGAGGAATTGAATGTCAACCCCCAGCAGAAATGGCCAACAGGTTAAAAAAAATGACTACAAAATGGATAAAAACCAAGGAAAATGTTATTTGGTTATGCATATTTTTTCATATTAAGGCAGTAATTTCATAATTCAATTCCCAATTTAAAAATCTTTAAAAAAAAAAAAAAAAAAAAAAACCCAAAATTAAAAACTTTGGATAATAATGGTCAAAATTTAAACATCGTCGGTCTTCAAAATTATATAAACAACATTAAATGCGGGTTTACATATCTGAAGTCTTGCGCGTTTAAAATTGCGTAATAATGCACATATAGGCTTGTAACCAGGGAAGGGACGGTGGGAGATGACGCTCCACCATTCCAAAAAAGTCCCATAACCCCAAAAAGGCCAAAAATAGATTTGAGGAGCGAAAGTGTAGGTAAAAAGTCCACTTTTTGCCAGAATTTTGCCCCCTTGTAATTGGGGGAACAAATTTGCCCCTTTGTCAATTTTTTGGGGAAGTCCCCTTCTTTTGAAACAAAAAAATGCCCCTCTCCTATTTAGTGTTCCTTTAACTGACATTCGCAATGAAAACTTTGAAAGGGGATCCAAATGGTCCAACCCAATGAGTCAAAAATTAACCCAATTGCCAACAATTTCAATCTTGTTCATGAAACCAGGTAAAAACAATCCAGTAGGAGAGAAACAGTTGGTCTATCAGAATGAAGCTATCCTAAAAGGTTGTTAAATCTGATCTTTTTGTTTATTTGCCCTGATGAAATTATCACAACTGTTTTACTATATTAAGTCTTAAATAAAGGTCTGTTGTCTCCAGAGAACTAAGATTGCTTCTAAAAGGCCTGTGGGAAAACATCTTCTGTATTGGTTGCAGGAACAACTGACAAGGAAGGGGGGATGCAAGACTTTTTAAGTTGCACTTATACCAGGCAAAACTCATTGCCAGTTGAAAGATCTCATGGAAAAAACATCCGAACTAATAAAGGATATATGGTGAATGAAATCACCCCTATGAACAACATTGTGAGCCCCAGTTAAGTGGGCAGTGCTTTCAAGTCAAGGACAAGATTGATATACAGACATTGTTCTGCGGAGTCTTCCATGTCCAAGTAGAGGTAGCAGATCACTAATCTACTCTGATATGCTATGCGCAGAGAGTACCAGCTATTTGAAGGGGGAGCAGCAAACATGTAAAGATCGTTTTGCAAAGAACGTACGCCACGGATTTCGACAAAAGTCAAAGATGATGATGATGATATTGTCACCTTTGCCAACACGTAATCTAATTGATGCAAATATATGTGTGCCAGCTGACAAAAAGTGCAAACATTGGTCTATTTCCAGTTGCTTCTCAAAAGATCAAATTCCATAGTATTAATGCCCAATGATAGCTTTAATTCACCACTCTTTGTTGGTCGATTTTTGACCTCTTTTGGCCCTTTCTAGGGTCAATTTTGGAGTCAAATGATTAAAGATCCACTCTCTAAGCCAAGTAAAAAAACAAACCAGTTGATCGTCCCCGCCCGCTCCGATTTTGGACGCCGCACCGATTTTGTTATTTCCTATTTTAAAAAAAACAACAACAACAACAACGCCACCAAAAAGAAGGCTTGAAAGGGGGAAAATGAAGTTAACAAAAAATATGGGAGCACTATTGAACTCTCATACCTATTTAAAGAGTATCCTTCATTTTGTTGAGCAATTTCTTCAACCTTCTTACATACTACTATTTATACAACGCGAACGCAATCTTCAAATATATCATGGTGGCCATCTTAGACACGGCGGCCATCTTTGAAAAAAAATAAAATAACAAATAATAAAGGCCCCCTCACTAACTTTGTTCAAAAGTCTGACCGATCAACCGTTTTATTTTTTTAGTTGGCCTTAAATAGCCTCGTCCCCGGAATCAACAGATTTTACAGGAAGTGATCAGAATATAATATTGGTGTCTGTGGAAAGGTACTATTTGTCTCATTTACTCTGTGAAATCGTAGGACTTAAAATATTTAACTTTGATATTACTAGATATAACTTAGATAGAATTTATTATTTATACAGTATTCTAGGAGGCTTCATAAAAATAACGTTTTTAGCCCTCATATCAAAACTGGTTGAAATGAAACAGGCAAGATACTTAACAGATGGGTATTGGAGTCAGGCGATTCAATCAAGATGAAACTATTTAATTGGGGTGTATCTTTACCCAAAATGTCAAAATTTAGTTTATTATCTACTACCAATATATTAATAGAAATGAGGTTTCATTTTAGAAGGCTTAAAATGCATATAAGTGGAATGATTAACTTGCCATTTTTAACTTTTACTGACTCATATTTTGGGTCAATTTTGACCTTTTTTGCCTTTAATATAAAGTTGGAATAAGTACATCACCATTCTATGATTTTTACCTTATTTGGGGCAATTTTAAGCCCTTTTCACCCTTTCTGTTTCTTCTGGAATCTTCTGCTCTAGAGTGGGGGAAATGAAATACTAGTTTAAGATGGAATAAATACATCACAATTTGGGTCAATTTTGACCTTTTTTGGCCTATAAAAAAATTGCACCACTTCTGATTTCTACATCCACTCAGGCGATGATCCCCACATATGTACCTAACATGTGGTAGCAATGAAATTTTTCTACTCTTCCACCTACCCCTTGGTGCCCAAAACTGGTCCGGGATGACGTACTAAAAGGACATCGCCAACATATTATCTCAATTCAATCGATACGCCATTTTAACGTGAACGGTAATTTTGTGTATTACAGCAACCCATAGATTACTCTACAAATTTTTACGGTAACCGTAAAACAAATTATGACCAGACAAGTTGCTCCACGTAACGTGGGAGAGCGTGACCTAGCAGTTTGGGTGATTGCCTGTGGCGCAAATTTACCAAACAAATCCCGGGTTCGAATCCCGGTGGGGTTATTTGCTGGGATTTATTCTGGATCTAATCTGTATACGAGCTATTTATTAAATACAGAATACCGCTCTCCTCCATGGTTCACTTGGAATTGGGCAAATGAATCATGAAAGCATCCCGTCCTTCGGAGGGGACGTTAAGCCGTCGGTCGCGTGTACGGAGAGTCACAACTGTACATGTACATCGCAGTCAGTGTCGAATAAGAGTAGGGTGTAAACCCCTGACTGTTCCCAATCCGCCTTCAGTCTAAAAACAAACAACGGCATGTTATGAACGTCCGTTTCATAGACACACGCGGTCCCGGATCAGCTTACTCAGTTGAATTAAATCCTGACATCACCACAAACCATTACCAATGACTTGTGGACACGCTTAGAAGAAGAAGTTGCTCCACACTAGTATATAAAATAAACGATAGATATCATGAGTTTTCTTTCACATGTTAATTTTGTTAAGCAATGAGATTGAAACAAAATCTGTCAAATGTTTTAAAATGGAAACCCTGTCGTTTCCTTATTCTCTTCATTTGCATTTCTTTACTTTTTCATTCGCTCTGAAGTTATTTTCATTATATGAATGGCTATTGTTGTGTGTAATTATTGAATGACGCAATGGAATGAAAAAAAGAGCTTCCCATGCGTGACTAATTCTTTATTTGCATGAAATTTGTTTTTGGGGAAACTTGAATATTGACTATGATGAGTTGTAGGCACCAGTGTAGTGGATAGTGTGTCTGACAAGAGAGGAAAATAGCGCGGTATTATACAATTCAGCAGCAGTCTTTAATTCATAATGCTACTTGGAAACCGCAAGTTATCAAGCAGAGGTGTGCTTCCAGGTATTCCAATGAAAAAAAGAGTGCTTTACACCATGCATAAATTTGAAATGCAAATGAGAAACACCAACAAGTGGATTGGGTTCTTTTTCAATAACACCGCCACATCTTTTTAATATTAGTTCAAGCTATATGTACAGTTTAATTATGTTTCATTATTTTAGGAAGATCTTCCTTTAAAAGACAGAATTCAAATAGTGTCGGCATTTTGCTCTCTCTCCCTCTCTCTCTCTCTCCTGTTGACCCCGTGCGTTCAACCCCAGGCCAAATGGTGTCCAATGCCCTATTTTGTTCCGTTTAGTACTAAAGCTTATTTTCGGTTATTGTAGTAACATCAATATAAATCTCTAACAAAACAATGAAACTTTAGCATGGATTAAAGACAACATACTACTAATCTTACCCTGCATAAACACCTGTGATTTTGTATTTTTAATATAATTTTATAAAAATGCCAACTGATGGAGGGCAACTTTTTGGGGACAGCCTGTATTTATTGCTTGTAACATCGTAATGGGAAAGAGTTCAGCCAAAATACTTTGCAGTTTTAAGCTTTCTAATAATACCAAAATCTCAGGTTGGATGGTGTGATTCAGGCCCGTAACCAGGGGAGGGGCGGTTGGGGGCGAACTTTGGTGAGCACACAAGCATAAAAAGCGAAGTTCACGAATTGTGGCAGGTCGATATCGTAATGGTAAACATGGCGACTTCCTTAAATCGTCTACTGCTACGAAAATTAAGCATTACAATGGCGTTTTCTTCGCAAGGAATACTTCAATGACCACGAAAACCATATGGTTCGTCTTATTCAGGGATATTTCATTATGTGCCGATAGATTCGTGTCAATAAATTCCTTTAAATGTGACTAAAGTTTTGCAAATAGGAGAGAATCATCCTTCTCGTCTGTCATTCTCGTAGGTGTTCTGTAAACGTGGTAAAACCGAGAAACTGGTGTTTTATATCAATCGGGTTATATGGGTGGGTAAGAGTTTAACGCATTTTATCACATCTTTCTGTTTTCTTATGCTTCAGTCTACTTTCGCGTTAACCTGTTTTCCCGTTATTTTGCCTTGCCGATTTCGATCAATCTTCTTCAAGGTTTCCTGCTCGCCACTGCCTGTGTTTCTCCCACAATTTCTTTTTCAATATTCGACCAAACATCGTGTCTGTCCTTGCCTATGTCCGAGTTCGTCATCTAGTTGTATTTACTTTAGGTATAGAATCAGGTTTCAAACTTTAATTGTAAATTTCCCTTTCACACAGTTGAACTCTTTCCCCGCATAGGAGTTTAGTGTACCGTCTGCAAAGGACACTTAAAAATTTAATTAGAGGAAAGATGATTAAAAAAAAATATGGTTAGTTGGCTTGTGGCTTTATTAAGTGGTGTAAAACATGTTGCCTTTACGACGGCATTTTTTGTGATTAGACACCCGAGATACATAAGTATACCGAAGATTGAAATTGCATCTAACCAAACCATCCAGTTAAGTGGCGCCATATACAATATTCGATGACGGATCTCAAAGTTTCAAAGGACTAAACATTTAGCTTTTTATTTACCGCGTACAAAATCTCGTTATGACGCATATCCATCATCCATTCTTGCCAGGTACAATTGAAGCGGCAACTGTTGAACTGTCATAGCTTTAATCAGAGAGAAACATTTACGACTGTGATTGGATAGTCGGCCAATCAGGTATGGAGAATTTACCGCAATCAAAATAAAGGTGCATAGCAGAGAGGCAAACAAGTACTAATCAAAAAGTGTTCGCAAAAACCTTAAACTTGCTACCTTTAAGCGATATTTTATATTTGTTTCATTTTTAAGACGATTTTCACTCCTTGGCCTTTGCAGAGTAGTGGAGAGGTATGGTACCTGTTAATGATATAATAAAACAATATATAATCATAACAGTCATAGGGTTTATCAAAAAGAAGCATTGCAAGTTGATCAGCTTTGATTGGTGCTTTTGTTAAATTCCATCTGAAAGCTCAGACTTGCTCTGTGTTCTGCACTATATTTTAACATCCTTAGGTATAGTAGTTAAGCCCTACTTTAATATTTGGTTTTATTACCAAGAAAATGGTGGGCGAGTAATTTAAACACAATTCCACATTTATCATTTCCAATATCTTCTTAAAGTATAACATTTCAGCAATATCTGCTAATCATTAACCACTTGTAATTTGAAATCAATCTGTGAATGCATATTTTTTCGCTAGAGCGTCTGACGAAACGTTATATCAACACTAACTAATAATATTTCAAAGCGAAATTAAAGAGAAATATCCAGAAGCCATGCACGGCTTTCTCTTCTCTTAAGTCTTTAAAATATAACCATTTTAAAATATTAAACAACCAGCTCCAACATTTTATACACTCTGCTCTGTATAATCTACAGGGCAGCCAATATACATAATGCTATCACTATAAGTTTTAAATACAAATATGCCTCTAGTGGGGACCTTCTAAAATAACATACGAGGTAAATTTTCGCCTTAATGCTGTAACATGTGGCACTATGGTGTGTACGTGAAGTTTATAACAAATCCAAGGCGCCATTACCCCTAGTTCAATCAAGCTGTTTCGTTATCATTAAGCTGAAATCAAAGTTTGAACTTCAAATTAGGAGGAGAAATGATGAATGTCAAAATAACCCGAAACTTGACACTCCTGCTATGTAATGCTAATTTAACTCTTGCCAGTGTGGGTTTACCGTTTTGCATCTTTGTTACTGACTGGGTAAATTTACTGATTGGGGAGTGCTAGTGAATAAATATCACAATCTCTCTGACGCGTCATCAGCCGACCTGTTTGGGAAAGGTATTATTTGGGTCCTGTGTAAACGCCAACTATTTAGGAGCTTTGGGTAAAATTCTTCAATGAAAAAGGTTGTATTATCCCACACTTGTAAAGTGTTTCCTTTTGCCTTAGCAAGGTCAAATTGGCCAATGACCCTTGACCCTCAAAACCTTTCTAACAAACTTTGCAACAAGCAAATAACCACAAATAAACCTACACTTTTTTTTGTATCGAATTGGGTCATCAACAAGGGTACCGCGTAATTGAATAGCTTGTCTTGGAATAACCCATATACGTCACCTATTAATTGGCAAATTTTATTGAAAATTACTACAACGGAAAAAACATTTTGAAACATATACAATTAGTCTGTTGGTGCACTTTACAGAATATATATAACTTCTTCGTATAACTTCAGGAGCTTCCTCCACTATCTTTGTTATCCTACTATGCTTGTTTAATGTCAACGATATAAAGAACAAACGAGATTTGCACTTTGACGCTCTCGCTTCTCAGATAAGCGGGCACAGTTGATTGGCGAAGACTAAATTTTGTGTGGGCGGAGCAAAAAGCAAAACGGGCTATTGGATTGGATTGTGTATCCACGGAAAGCAATGAAGCCGTCACGAATTCTTGTATAGTTTCTCATGAAGCCTGGAATGTGGGCTGTGGGGACATAATATTAATAAGGTGTGGGTGCATGTTTTATAATGATGAAGTCATGTATAGCCTGTAGGTGGGCCGATGTGGGTGTGTGGGATGGTGCTCTCTTTATATAATGGGGCGTTGTTTGAGGCTATGACAGTGGTAAGAATGGACGAAACCTTAAGTACTGCTAATTGACGGGAAAATAATCGGGATCCCCGTTTTAGGGGTCCCCGTTTTATAAGTCCTCTAGGGGATGTATAAAACGGGGAACCCAAACTAAAAAACGGGTCCCAATAAAAAACCTTTAATAACGCATATAAATGTTCTTAACGTGTCCCCGTTTTCGGGGTCCGCTTAGTTTATAAACACCCCATTTCATATTTATTGGATTACTAGAGGATTATGACACACAAACAGGCCAAAATCTGTGCCTATTGTGCCTTGAATTGGGAGTTATCAGGTATAACGTTGAAGACTTTGTTGAGTTGAGATACCTGCTTGTTAAGTAGAAGTCCCACACACGCGAATTCCGATTCACCCCTAGTAGATACTCTTGGACGTCATGGCGCACATTCCAAACCCTCTCAAAATTCAATTCACTGAAAGTCACATGTTGCAAGTCATTCCTTCTACAGATCCTTGCCTTTATTAACATTGACAAGAGCCAGGCGTTCATGATTATGTGCATGTTGGAGAACATAATAACGGTTAACATTCGACATACTGCTAGCCCGTAAAGGTATTTATGTCAAAAACGCGTTATCAAAGGTGGTGTTGGCTTTCGCTTATCCCGGTCACTTTTTGAGTATATCGGAAAACAAGATAAACGACCATGAGAACTTTGATGTCAGGTCGGTCAGACAAGTGTTTTCTCTGTTCCGCTAAGATCTCAGGAACTAGCTGTCACTAATTTGATTAATTGGGGTTTCCGCTCGTTTTGATTCATAATCATCGATCTAATATCATGTCTAAATAGACTCAAAACAGTTATCAGATACTGGAAATTCTATAACCAAATAGCAGTTTAAACAGAAAGCTTTTCCAGTGTCCCACGATCCATCCATCGCCTCAATTCGACACTCGTTCGAAGTTACATATACTATGACGAGGAGATGATTTCAACCTGCTGAGGACATCCATGTCATCTGGCAAAAAATAAACGTTTTTTTATATAGGCGGATTAATCCTCATACATGCAGCCACTGTTGTCCCGTCGCAAGAGGCTAATATCAAAAATCGATAGAGCAGACTACAGTGTAGTTACCAATTCTGGAATTATTCCCGCCAGAAGGACTCACGATTGGATATGCCAATCGGATTCTCAATACGATGGCCGTTTATGGCCGAGTCATTTTTTAATTACAATACCTTACAAGAGATTGATGAAATTAAAAGGTTCAAATTTTGTTACATTGTGTAGTAATATATTTCAAATTTTTTTAATCCAGGAGCAGTGACCGTTTTTTTTAAAATCAATAACAAAATGCAATACCAATAAACTTTCAGACGATATTTAAAATGACTCCGTGTGGCTAGGTTGGACAGCTTGTTTACACATGGCAGGGGATAGCAGACTCTTCATCTATCAAACGTACAGTGATATTATAGGTTTTGCGAAGACGGTGAAGATATTTTACGTGAGGTCTTTAAACGGTGCCAAACCCATGGTTCTATACGTCGTTTACGGAGTTTAATATTTACTCGCAATTTAAAGGGATATTACCCGATACTCAGCCTCGACGCCACCAATCACATCAGGCCCGTACCCAGGATTTTTTAGGGGAGGGGAGTTGTTTTTCTTCAAAAGGGGACATTTGCCAAGAATTGTAAAGGAGAGGGGCGAATTTGACAAAAGTGGATTTGTTACCGAAATTTTAACCTTTTCTCGACTAATTTTTGGCTCGCTCCAATATCAAAATCTATTTTATGGCCCATTTTAGCTCTTTTTAGGGGTTTAGGGGGTTTCTTGGATATTTTGGGTGAGGTTTATTTGTGTGTTTGTTTGTAATTTTCTGTCATTGACTCTTGTTGCGAGTTTGTTAGAAAGGTTTGAGGGTCAAGGATCATTGAAATTTGACCTTGCTAAGAGGCAAAAAGGAAACACTTTACAAGTGTCGGAAATAATACAAACTATACATTGAAGAATTTTACCCAAAGCTCCTAAATAGTTGGCGTACAAGACCCGAATAATACCTTCCAATGACTGACGCCTAACTTTTGATATTTATTCGCTCCCCAATCAGTCAATTTACCAGTTCATTAACAAAGATGCAAAAATGGTAAAATCCACACAGACAAGAGTAAATTTAGCATTAGATAGCGGAAGTGTCAAGTTTCGGGTTTATTTCTGACACTTCATCTACTCCTAATATTGGAGTTCAAACTTATTTGAGCTTAATGATAAAGAAACAGCTTGATTGAACTAGGGGTAATGGCGCCTTGGATTTGTAAAAAAAAAAAAAAAAAAAATCTTTCACATCGAACATCGAACATACACCCACACACCCAAACACACACATGCACCCACACCTGCTTAATACTTATGTCCACCACAGCCCACATTCCAGGCTTCATGAGAAGCTGTACAATAATTCGTGACGGCTTGATTGTTTTCCGTTGGATACACAATACACTCCAATAGCCCGTTTTTGCTTTTTGACTTTTCACTCCGCCCACAATTACGTCTTGGCCAATCACACAATCTGAGAAGCGAAAGACGTCAAAGGCAAAGCTCGTTTTTATTTATATCCTTGACATTAAACAAGCATCGTACATAACAAAAATAGTGGAAGCTCCTGAAGTTATACGAAGAATTTATATATAATTCTTTAAAGTGGCACCAACAGACTTATTTTATATATGTTTCAAAATGTTTTGACGGTTGTAGGAATTTTCAATAAAATTTGCCAATTAATAGGTGACGTTATATGGGTTATTCCACAGACAAGTCAATTACCTGCTTGTTTGATTGACCAATTCGATACAAAAAATGTAGGTTTATTTGTGTGTTTGTTTGTAAATTTCTGTCATTGACTCTTGTTGCGAGTTTGTTAGAAAGGTTTGAGGGTCAAGGATCATTGAAATTTGACCTTGCTAAGAGCCAAAAAGGAAACACTTTACAAGTGTCGGAAATAATACAAACTATACATTGAAGAATTTTACCCAAAGCTCCTAAATAGTTGGCGCACAAGACCCGAATAATACCTTCCTATGACTGACGCCTAACTTTTGATATTTATTCGCTCCCCAATCAGTCAATTTACCAGTTCATTAACAAAGATGCAAAAATGGTAAAATCCACACAGACAAGAGTAAATTTAGCATTAGATAGCGGAAGTGTCAAGTTTCGGGTTTATTTCTGACACTTCATCTACTCCTAATATTGGAGTTCAAACTTATTTGAGCTTAATGATAAAGAAACAGCGTGATTGAACTAGGGGTAATGGCGCCTTGGATTTGTTATAAACTTCACGTACACGCCTGTGCCACATGCAAAAGCATAAGGCGAAATTTACCTGGTATGTTATTTTTAGAAGGTTAGGGCATATTTGTATTTAAACATATAGTGATAGCATTATGTATTGATTGGCTGCCCCGTAGATATACAGTAGCAGAGTGTAAAAATGCTGAGCTTGGTGTTCATATTTAAAAGGGTATATTTATAGACTTCACAGCAGAGAAAGCCGTGCATGGCTTCTGGATATTTCTCTTTAATTTCGCTTTGAAATATTATTAGTTTAGTGTTGATAAACGTTTCGTCAGACGCTCTGGCGTAAAATATGCATATCACATATTGATTTCAAATACATAGTGTTAATGATGATAGCAGATATGCTGCAATGTTATTACTTTTTTGTATAGATATTGGAAATGATAAACATGTGAATTGTGATTAAATTACTCGCCGACCATTTTCTTGGTAAAACAGATAAAGTCATGGCTTAACTCTATACCTAAGGAATGTTAAAATATATTGCAGATACACAAGCAACGTCTGAGCTTCAGTGTGGAATTACAAAAGTACCCAAAGCTGCAACTTGCAATACTGTTTTGGTAAAACCCTATTCACTCTGCTGTTATTTATGATTATAATATTGTTCTTATTATATCATTAACATCACTATACCTCTTCTATTACTCTGCAAAGGAAAAGGAGTGAAAATCGCTCTTAAAGAGTTATATAAAACACCTAAATATGAAAATGAATAAAATATTTTAAAACGCTTTAAAGGTAGGCAATTGTTTTTTAAAGGTACTGTCAGTGATTTGCGTAATCAGAAAATCGAAAAAATCAAAATCAGATTTTTGCATGTTTGTAACACGTATAGGTATCCTAACATACCCTACAAGTGATAAGTCCAAAAGCAACCCAATAAGGACAAAATCGGATATTTTAGTAATTGCTGTTCGTACGGACACTTACTTTAACATATAATTGAACGGAGATTCATATCACTGCAGATTCATAACACTGCAGATTCATAACACTGAAGTTTTCTACCTTTTCTATCAATTTTTCAGAATGGTATAGACTTATCCTTCACTATTAAGCTACTCTTGCAAATTTCCAAATATTTTGACTCTTTAGGTCAAATCACTGATTGTGTCTTTAAGATTATATTTTATTGTTTTAGATTTAGATAAGGTGTTACGAATAGCCATCAGTTTTTGGAATGAAACTATACTGTACGAGCGTAATTTACTCTGGTAGTAGTGAATCTCTACCACAATAAAGATAGATTTCCAAATAAAATTATCACTAAATTTATAGTGAGTTTTTACTCCACCAAATATTGGTTATTCCTATGGCTCTTCAAAAGTGATTTATCTTTACCCGTTTAAATTTGGACACTGCTATTGCTACAACGGTTATTATTACTTGTTTACTTACTGCTACCTTTATTTTGGGCGCGGTAAATTATCCATACTTGATTTGCACTATCCAATCACAGTGGTAAAATATTCTCGTCTGATTAAAGCGATGACAGTTTCAACATTTTGCCGCTTCAATTTGTACCTGGCAAGAATTGATGATAAAAAAAAAAAAAAAAAAAATTAGTAATTGCTGTTCGTACGGACACTTACTTTAACATATAATTGAATGGAGATTCATATCACTGCAGATTCATAAGACTGAAGTTTTCTACCTTTTCTGTCAATTCTACAGTATTAAGCTACTCTTGCCAATTTAAAATATTTTGAGTCTTTCGGTCAAATCACTGATAGTGTCTTTAAGATTATATTTTATTGTTTAGATTTTAAGGTGTTTCGAGTAGCCATTAGTTTTTGGAATGAAACTATACTGTACGAGCGTAATTTACTCTTATAGTAGTGAATCTCTACCACAATAAAGATAGATTTCCAATCAAATTAAAAAAATTTCACTAAATTTATAGTGAGTTTTTACTCCACCAAATATTGGTAATTCCTAGGGCTCTTCAAAAGTGATTTATCTTTACCCGTTTAAATTTGGACACTGCTATTGCTACAACGGTTATTATTACTTGTTTACTTACTGCTACCTTTATTTTGGGCGCGGTAAATTATCCATACTTGATTTGCACTATCCAATCACAGTGGTAAAATATTCTCGTCTGATTAAAGCGATGACAGTTTCAACATTTTGCCGCTTCAATTTGTACCTGGCAAGAATTGATGATGGATATGCTCATAAAAGAGTTTTTGTACGTGTAGAAGCAAAATGTTTAGTCCTTTCAACTTTGAGATCCGTCATCGAATATTGTATATGGCGCCACTTACTTGGATGGTTCGGTTAGTATAGCAATTTTGCAATCTTGGTATAAGCGTATCTCGTGTCTAATCACAAAAAATGACGTAAAGGCAACATATTATACAACTGAATAGAGCACAAGCAACTAACCATATCTTTTTAATCATTTTTCTCTAATTAATTTAAGTGTCCTTTGCAGACGGTACACTAAACTCCTATGCGGGGAAAGAGTTCAACTGTATGAAGCAATTTTACAATATAAAGTTTGAAACCCCTTACCCTGATTCTATAACCTTACGTAAATACAACTAGATGACGAACTCGGACATAGGCAAGGACAGACACAATATTTGGTCGAATATTGAAAAAGAAATTGTGAGAGAAACACAGCAGTGGCGAGCAGGAAACCTTGAAGAAGATTGATCGAAATCGGCAAGGCAAAATAACGGGAAAACAGGTTAACGCGAAAGTAGACTGAAGCATAAGAAAACAGAAAGATGTGATAAAAGGCGTAAAACCCTGACCCTACCCATATAACCCGATTGATATAAAACACCAGTTTCTCGGTTTTACCATGTTTGCAGAACACGTACGAGAATGACAGACGAGAAGGATGGTTCTCTCCTATTTGCAAAACTTAAGTCACGTTTAAAGGAATTTATTGACATGAAGCTTTTTTTTTTACGGCACAATGAAATATCCTGAATAAGACGAACCATAAGGTTTTCATGGTCATTGAAGTATTCCTTGCGAAGAAAACGCCATTGTAATGCTTAATATTCGTAGCAGTAGACGATTTAAGGAAGCCGCCATGTTTAGCATTACGATATCGACCTGCCACAAGTCGCGAACTTCGCTTTGTATGCTCACCCAAGTTCGTAAGGATGAGGCTTGTGGCACACTGGCTGAAGTCACGTGACATGTGTTTGCTGGCTCCTGTTTCGTTATTGCGTGCGATGTTGTAAATATAGCATAGGGAATAAAAAATGGCAGCTTCCATGATTGCTGTACAGTCGTGTACATTTGTATGAATAAATGTGGATTTGTTTTCGCAAGGAATACTCCAATGACCATGAAAAGTAACCGGTTTAGGGATATTTCATTATATATGTGCCGATAGATTCATGTCAATAAATAACCTTTAAATAAAATAACCAGTACAGATATGAAATAAGTAATCAGTATTCTCGCAAAATACCAGACTTCGTGCAAACAATCACATATTTTTTTATTTGAAGGTGCTATACACTTTAAACTATATTTATTTGAAACTTAAATGAGAGAGCAAAGAAAGTTAAGCTGATGAGGGATATTGTAATAGCATCTTTCCAGATCCCTTCCCTGTCGCTCTCGGGTTGTATGTAAAAGATGGGCTGTGTCCAGGGATACAAAAGGTGGACCCCACGCGCTGGACACACTTGAATTTGGCAACCTTACGTGACACCACAGGGGTTTATATCGTATAGGTTGCCAAATCCATGGGTGTCAGCGAAGAGCGGGATTTCAGCATGCTTGATGCAAATTTTGGGAAAAAGCAAAGAATTGGTAATGTGGGACATCATGCACTAAGGCTGGATACATGAAATGGTTTTTAAAACACCAAATGTTCTTTAATTTAATGAAATAATTCTTGTCGTAGTGGATTTTCCCTGTTAGATGAGGTTACAATCATTCTATATTTCGTAAAGAAACATCCAGTGACGCAGGAAATTTAATTTGCAGGTGTGTACAATTTTGGCAAGCAAGGTATTCAATTAGGACCATCTGTATCTGGTTAGGGGGTGGGCGTTGTGTTTATCGTGACCGGTTTGGACTGGCGATTCCCGAGAATTCAACAGTGCAACACTGAATAAGCGCAATACACTGTTTTCAGGAAGTAGTCTTATTATTAAGGGATCACTTTGTTGCTAGTTTCCCTGCGACATTACGCCAAATGGAATAATGGTATAGGTCACTGTATGAGAAAATGTGTATTGCTCTACTAGGTTTTAATGAGTTGATCTTATCCTTGCCATGAAGTTTGTTTTTGTTTAGTAATTGGCGGGGAAAATACAATGTTCTGATGCTATTGTTTGTATTATATGCAAATATTTGAGGTTCAATCCAAGCGGACACCTGTCAAGGAGGTCTCGTCTTAGTGATTGACAAATTGGTTTTGATCAATACTAGAGGGCCAAATGTGTCTTTTGGAATTCGCAATTATTCATTGAATCATCACGCTGCTCTATGGGAGTTTCATCTCACTCCACAGGCTGTTTGAATCACTCTCATACGGCTAATGGAAAACGAGAATAACTTAACCGCAAAACAAACTACCACGGCAACCAAACAATTACACATTTTTAAAGAAATAATAGACTTATATCGAAATTTTTTGAACAGAAAGTAACCTCTGACAAACAAAAACCCCTTAAAGCTATTACCTCATTAGTTGATCAATTATACCTGTTAGTCCTGTTTTTTACAATTATTGATTAAACATAATTTAAGTGAATTTGCATTAATATCGCAATGTAGGTGTTTGCACACACAAATGAAATCCAAAATGGTGCCCGAAATAGTATACGACGCTTAGCATCTTCCTTTCTCTAAATGACCAAAGCATCGAAAACCGAAATTATTGTTTTGAAATTTCAGCAACGAGCATAAACTGAGTTTCCCAAAGAAAAAAAAAAAAAAAAAAAAAAAAAAAAAAAACAAAAAAACAACAAAAAAAAAAAACAGTTCTTTTAAGATGTATTTTACCTTAATATTTAAAGAAACAACTAAAATGACTCCCTAACTCCTTTAATTTGTTATGAACAAGTATGTGGATAAACACGGATTTGTGGTGCTTAAAAAGATGATTGTACTGGTGTTTGATATACATTCCCTGTATTTTGTGTTTGATAAAAACCTACATTTCAATACCAAATTTGTAATGCACAACACCTTTTACACGAATCCCTGTGCCATGTGAACATACAATACCACATTTATAAGGCTGGCATTTGGACATGCAGTGTTCGCAACGTCGATCAGTCGGTAATGTGGGTTTGCTAATACTAACATTAAAAGTCTGGCCTTGTTATGTACGCTGAATAAAGACACTATTAGAACACCATACTTGTGTTTGTACCTTTTGGCTAAATTGAGTTTTGTTATGGATTATGGGAGTGAATGCGCATAATTTAAAATATATTTCAAGTTTGTTATCTCAATAATTGTGGAAAATTAACAGTGTCTAATTAGGAGTAGATACGACTTGTTGAACTACAACTACGATGTTCTGAGTGCAGCAATGACGTACTACGCAAATAAATGGGTAGTAATAGAGTTGGATAAAGATACTCTTTTCAAAATATTTCTTATACGTCTTATTTTATTACTTGCAATATTTATATCCATGTTAAAGGCACTATCAGTGATTTGATTAATCAAAAAGCCGAAAACATATAAAAAACATTTTTTGCATGTCTGTAACAAGTACAGGTATCCTAACATGCCTTGTAAATGAAAAAACCAGAAGCAACCTAATGAGGATAAAATTGGATATTTTAGTCTTTATTGTCCATACAGACACAATACCACAAAGAATAGCGATTCATACTTTGAACACTGCCGTTTTTTCCTTTTCTGTCAATTCTTCAGTTGGAAAAAGTAACTTGAGGAAATTCTCCGAATTCTACAGACTTATCCGTCATTGTTAAACTATTCCTGCAAATATGAAATATTTTGACTCTTTCGGGAAAATCACTGATAGTGTCTTTAACTAAGTAACCTTGATAACAGTAAAAAAAATTGAACACACGACCTTTTTGCACTGGACACAACATTCGGGGCGGCAGCAGAGTCGTATCGTAGATACAACATTATTACACTGGTTTGGAAATCTGATGTGTAGCTACGCCACCTTAATTCCTTAGTGTAAATCGCTGAAGTGGAAGACAATGTGAGACAAATCGTGTGCTTTCATCTTGTGCAATAATCGCTCTCATTTTAATATTTAATACCCAAATACTGATGTAAACTGGTGAAAATATAGATACCACAAAAAAAAAAAAAAAAAAAATGTTGAACTACAACTACGATGTTCTGAGTGCAGCAATGACGTAGCTACGCAAATAAATGGGTAGTAATAGAGTTGGATAAAGATACTCTTTTCAAAATATTTCTTATACGTCTTATTTTATTACTTGCAATATTTATATCCATGTTAAAGGCACTATCAGTGATTTGATTAATCAAAAAGCCGAAAACATATAAAAAACATTTTTTGCATGTCTGTAACAAGTACAGGTATCCTAACATGCCTTGTAAATGAAAAAACCAGAAGCAACCTAATGAGGATAAAATTGGATATTTTAGTCTTTATTGTCCATACAGACACAATACCACAAAGAATAGCGATTCATACTTTGAACACTGCCGTTTTTTCCTTTTCTGTCAATTCTTCAGTTGGAAAAAGTAACTTGAGGAAATTCTCCGAATTCTACAGACTTATCCGTCATTGTTAAACTATTCCTGCAAATATGTTTGTTTGCTCGTATCCACAAGTCATTGCTAATGGCTTTGTGGTGGTGTCAGGATTTGTTCAGCTAGTGTGCTGATCCGGGGCCGCGTGTATCCATGATACGGACGCTCCTAACATGACCCGCTATTTGAGGCTGGGGCGGATTGGGAACAGTCAGGGGTTTACACCCTACTCTTATTCGACACTGACTGCGATGTACATGTACAGTTGTGACTCTCTGTACACGGGACCGACGGCTTAACGTCCCCTCCGAAGGACGGGATCCTTTCATGATCCATTTGCCCAATTCCAAGTGAACCATGGAGGAGAGCGGTATTCTGTATTTAATCAATAGCTGGTATACAGATCAAATCCAGAATTGATAGTACCCGAATAAATCCCAGCAAGTGCCACGACCTCACCGGGATTCGAACCCGGGAATTTTGATGGTAAATTTGCGCCAGAGGCAAGCACCCCTAACCGCTAGGCCACGCTCTCCTGCAAATATGAAATATTTTGACTCTTTCGGGAAAATCACTGATAGTGTCTTTAACTAAGTAACCTTGATAACAGTAAAAAAAATTGAACACACGACCTTTTTGCACTGGACACAACATTCGGGGGCAGCAGAGTCGTATCGTAGATACAACATTATTACACTGGTTTGGAAATCTGATGTGTAGCTACGCCACCTTAATTCCTTAGTGTAAATCGCTGAAGTGGAAGACAATGTGAGACAAATCGTGTGCTTTCATCTTGTGCAATAATCGCTCTCATTTTAATATTTAATACCCAAATACTGATGTAAAATGGTGAAAATATAGATACCACTTGGTTGCACTCACACTGCAATTTATTCTAAGCATTGCATATTCAGGCTTTTTGACTCCAATCAGGAAATGAAACAAGCTTAGAAACGACAAACAGCAAACACTATCACGAAATTGATTATTATCTACATAAAAACTCATAATTGTAATTAAGTAACACTTCTTGTGGATATACCCCGCCATGTACGTTTCAAATATAAGTTCTCAAATATAAGATCTCTTCTATTCAAAGGTTAGTTGGAATTCGGAAATACGTGGTTTGAGGTAGGTAGCTGCTTAGAGATGACTTAAAAACTCCACTGGCTGTTCAGTGCGGTTGACCCGCTTGCCATTGTTTAGAACAAAGAAAACATACTTCAACCGCACAGAACCGGGCGGACCCGCTAATCAACCGGCGGGTGAGTTTTGAAGCCAACCCTTACCTAGTCAGATACTTAATTCTACCTTCAATTGTTCGACCTTTTGTTTGAAATCAAACTTTTCTCCTCCGTTACTATAAGTTCAGTTCCATTGGAAACCACTGAGTGTTGCAGTGCACTTTAGGGGTTGTGAAGTTGCGTCACTGGTATTGTCCCTTTACCAATGTTGATAACGTCAAGGAGCTCATTCGCAATGACGCCACGTCTTAACTTCAACTGGTAAAAATTACAGTACTGACCAATGCATCTAGTTTAGACTTGGCTCCACAAGGATGGAAAGTCCTTGCCAACTAACGTAGTCACAGAAAAGAGAGGAATTGAATAGACCATAATACATGCAAAGTGTTAAAATTTTGTTAATAAATGACCCCGAAACAATTCTATTTAACCGAGATTCTTATTCCAAGTTTATACCTATAGCAATTTATAGTCAATAATAATCAATAACCGTTAATCAATTTTTGTAATTTTATTTAATCTTCATTTAGTATAAATAGCCAATTCTGAATTGATTTTTAATTTGATAAAACATTTTGTCAATATATTCTCTGTATTCTGTTTTAACCTCATTTGACCTTTGTGATGGCTAGCCTCTATGCTACCTTGAGCAGGTAGTTCCATATCCAATTCATTTCTCTACATACATCTCTGCTAAATTTGATGCTTTTATATCAAATTGCGCAATTGTTGCCACTGTCTGCTTAAATAATGGGCCAAGCCAAGAGTTAATTATTAGTCTGAAGTTTAGAACCATTTGTATAGTGCATTATATAATAGATGGAAGGGAAGGATTTGATGTATCTTTATGATTGTAATCTTTATTTTAAAAAAAAAGAAATTGGGAAATTTAACCTTCCAAGTTTTCGCATAACGACTGCCTATTCGTATTGTATGCCAAAATGCTGGGTACTGTAAAATGAACCAGAAAAGCCAACTAAATTAGTTTGCAATACGTTTGCCATTCTCAACATCATCTTATATATCATTTCAAAGATAATCAAAGACCGATCTAATAAGTCCATTCTCTGTTTCTAACGTGGCCGTAACCACTGGCATTGATTAATATACTACCTTTTCTTCTTTGAAGCATTAGATTAATTGTTCATTTTTTTCACCCCCCACCCAGAGAATAGTATAGCAATTTATTTTTGTTCAAGTTTTATGTTGATGATAATTGTTACTACATTGATGTACCGTATTTGGTGAAGTTGGTCAGTGGCCAATGTATCACCAGTGGAAATGGCCAGAAAAATATATGGATAGATATTATAAGGAGTATAATAGGTTAATTGTCTATAGGTCAGTGGTTTCTCGATGAACCACTATAGCATGGTTGCGCTTCAGGTTCCAGGGTACAATATTTCCTCTCAAAATTTTACGATCTCAGAATAAAAAGGGATTTAATTTATCATTTGATAGGTGCATCAAGTTTTGTTCTGAGTTATGACGACCTGAGCTGTTGAATTTCAAATCAGATCAGTCATGCATTGGATATATTAAGAGGAAAAGTGACCTACATACTGAACTTCACGACGGGGCTGCATGTATATATGGAGAACTTTGTTTTAAAGCGGGTTAAATTTACCCGCTGCCTTCAGACAAATTGCCATCAATCTTCTATGGAATAGACCTGCTTATTTTTAACAAAGCCAATGTTGCTGTGTGTACTATTGGAAAAAACATAGTTTCCAAAACAAAGTTATTTTAAAGAATATATTTTGTATAGTGTATTTCGTGATCATTTTAATTATAATAGAAAAAGTAAACTCATCATATGATGTAGCATATCAGTTAGCTAATTGGTTTGAATGACCTTTCAATGAGTGTGGGGAATTTTGAGTGCAAGATCCCCACACTTTGTCTTCAATAGTAATCAAAGTCCCGAGGATAATAACGGCGCTGTGTTTTATGGCCTGATAAAACATGGGTGATATTTTTGTTTTATAACAGTGGAAGAACGAGGGGTTATTATAATTGGGAGGTAGGCTTAGACTAATCTGCCGATTATTATAATGACCTAGAGGAAACAAAATAGGACTATTTAGAATACTTAGTTAAAACGCAATAAGGCGCGCTCGTTATAAGCGTAAAATAACGTCTGATACGAGATACTACTCACATGTCATCCTTTGTTGCCTCCTATCCATTACAGAAATGATTGAGGGAATGCTTATTGAATGATTCACAATGTAATCTCAGGCAAGCTTGGCTAAGATCAAGAACGTGAGATTATTATTTATTTTATGTTACAATGGAAGGTTAGTTTTAGCATGCTTCTAGCAATCTTGATTACAAACACACACACACACCCACACACACACACGCATACACACACATATACCTTACGTAATTTTACCAATTCTTTACCATTCTGTTTACCACTCTATTGTTAAAAACGATCCTCTTGGCGTTCTTATCTTAGCCACAATACTGTTAACAAAGGTATTCCCTTGGCGTTCTTAACCACACTGAAATTACTATTCCAAAATATAAGACCCACACTATTCGCGTGGGGAAAGCTCAACCTTTGTAAATCCATTCACCGCTTTCCCATTCCCCACAATGCATCTTCTGTGAGCAAATGACGTCATATCAATGCATATGCGGCTTTGGCATTTTCCCAGTGGTTTTGCTCCCCGTTACATGAGTTCGATTTTTTCAAACCAGTGAGGGTTTCGCGGTGCATTTCGGGAAATGTGGAAGTCATGATTTGGTACACGCACCTAAAGGCATGTTTTACAAAGTGGTTCGGAGTTCTTTGAAATGGCAGTTGTGAAGCTGCACAAAATGACAAAACCTCAATCTCTCTTTCGTTTGGAATGACTGAAGGACATTTTCATCGGGATTAGGTACATTTACCTATTTTTTTGTTTTCCCTCCCTTGAAGAGCGTTGAAGTTGGAACAGCAATATGTATCTGTCGTGAAGGGGTGGAAGTAATTCTGATTTGGTTTGGTTGGGGACTCGAAACCTTTACCCCATTTCTAAAGGTCATTTGATGGAAAAGGTTACATATTTCTATGAATTTGGCTTCAAATATATACCCATATTTTCATATTTCTATGAATTTGGCTTCGAATATATACCCATTTTTGTCTCGCCTGAACTTCGTGAATTTGAAGGGAAAATGTTGTGACCCCTAGGGTGGGGGCCAAATGAAAGAGTGAGAGGTATAGAATACTATAAAAATGCAAATATGGGGGTGCTACTTCTAAACATCTTTGTTATGCTCTTGTTGAGGACTTCTCATGATTAATATCTCCATAATGAAAAATGTTGTGACCCCTGGGTTGGTGTCAAATGAAAGAGTGGGAAGTAAAACTAGTTGAGAAAAAAAAAAAAAAAAAAAATAAAGGTCATTTGATGGAAAAGGTTACATATTTCTATGAATTTGGCTTCAAATATATACCCATATTTTCATATTTCTATGAATTTGGCTTCAAATATATACCCATTTTCATATTTCTATGAATTTGGCTTCGAATATATACCCATTTTTGTCTCGCCTGAACTTCGTGAATTTGAAGGGAAAATGTTGTGACCCCTAGGGTGGGGGCCAAATGAAAGAGTGAGAGGTATAGAATACTATAAAAATGCAAATATGGGGGTGCTACTTCTAAACATCTTTGTTATGCTCTTGTTGAGGACTTCTCATGATTAATATCTCCATAATGAAAAATGTTGTGACCCCTGGGTTGGTGTCAAATGAAAGAGTGGGAAGTAAAACTAGTTGAGAAATTGGAGTTTATCTGCTTGCACAACTTTTGGGGGACACCCTGGACTCCCACAGTTGCACTCTGAGTGTGCTGTTTGTTCGAGAACCGCCTTGTCTAAATGAAATGGGACCCATGTTTAAGGATTCTCATGAAAAAAAACAACCATGTCTAAGGATTCATCATGAAAAAATGATCCACTGGAGTACCCCCGGGGGGGGGGGAGGGTTGTGAACAGACTTTGCCCTCTTGTTCTCATTGTTCTTGTTCTGCTTTGCATAATGCCATTTTAAAAATCCAATAAAGTTGATCAGTTTAACGAGCCATTAAGTTAACGAGGTGGGAAAATATGCGGACACGGTACAATGTAAAGTATGTAAATTAAACGGGTGAATGTATACTGCACAAGAAACGAGAGAAAAATGGGTTGGGTCATTTGGATCAATTCCGTGACCGTGGAGAGCAGAGCATCGTTTTCTCAGTGAATTTGTCTTCTATGAAGGTTAATGAACACATTTTGCGGGGGTGCCCCTCTGAAAGTGTGGGCGGATTCCAGGAGGGAGAAAATTCATAATACAGGGGTCAAAAATTAAAAATGCTTAGATTTCTGTAAAAAGGTAACCAAAGTGTTCGTCTTGTCACAAGGATTAAAAAAAGGTATAGTTTGTACTACTTATAACGTATGGTTATGGAGATATAAGACAAAAATCGTCAAATGTCATCACGAAAGGTTAAATCTTAAATATTGCTCCGGTTTCTTTAAAAATGGGTAAATGAAACTGGATTATGATCTCATGTTAATAGAGGGCGAGATAACAAAATTTGGTGTCTATTTGACGAGAGTAATAGCAGCAGTTGATCAATGTTAAAAATATACGGCGATTCCAGCAATTATAAAAACATAATTTAGACAAACGTATGACAGAATGTTATTAAAAAAATCAGCTAACGGTCGACAAAGCGTTTTTAAACATCTTTCAAAGCTTTGAAGAAATGTATGTAAACTTTCATGAGACCCGATATTGAACACTTTAATCACATTTGAAAAGCATTACGGTTTTAATGATTTGTGTTTGCCCTGATATTTTAATTGCGATAATAAGCACTCTAACGAGTTTCAAGAAGTATTTCCCTCATTTACCCTTACACCACCAAACACCAATATAACTCCCTTCGTGGCTGCCATGCCTGGTTCTATGGAATGGTGCGCCGGAGGCCCCGGGTTCGAACCCCGCCACGGATGTCCAAGTTTCTTTAGCTTCTATCCCTTTACCCCTTCCCTTCCTCTCTGGAGGCTAGAAACCAAAGGCAGTTAGGGTTAAATGGACTGGGTGCAGATCGCTCACGCATGCTTCGCCTTTATAGATCACTTGTGAGATTAAAATTGGACTATGGCTGCATAGTTTATAGCTCTTCTCGTAAGTCATATCTGAATAAGCTTGATCAGAATCAAGATAACAACACATGAGAGCATAATAGTTTCGCCTAAATATACCAATAAATACACTAGTAAACATAATGCTCTACCATCCTTTGGAATTCGTATCTTTCACAAGTGTGTCGTAAAGCTGAATTTGATTTTTCCCATTAGTCCACCTTGGACAAAAGTTGAACTTGAATAGACCTATCTTTATGTCATTATAGAATTATAAGAAGGGCTCAACTGATGGTCTTATTTTTCAAGATAAATTTGATGAACCTAGGCATAAATACCATCAGTATTGAGCTATCTATACGGACGGGTCCAAGGTTTTGGACAGGGCAGCCGCAGCAGCTTAAAGGGCATTTCGCCCCCCCCCCGACTTACCTAAAAAATGTTGAGATTTTTATATCGTCTGATCCGTTAGCTTTAGTAATCCACGTGTGCCCAATCTTACGTGCAAATTCGGTCGTACCTGTAAGAATTTGCAATTTTGTATTTTCTGTCCGTAAACGGACAGAAATTACAGCACAGTGGCCTATGGGACCGTGGGAAACGAGCAATTGCTCATAACACAAAACCGCAAGATCGGGATCAATTCAAATTTTGATAATAAGCTTTTCTCAAGAATATCTAGTGATCACTGAATAAAACAGAAGGTGCTGAAATCACGAAATGCACCTTTAAATCAGCGTGATCAACGTCAAATCAAATTGCCTGATAATGCATCTATTTTCACTGATGAATTGCAGTCACTTAGGGTGGCCTTACAATTAGCTAAAACTTCTAATGAAAGCCATTTCATCATGTGTACAGATTTACTATCACATCTTTTGGCCTTGAAAGGCAGAGAGTGTCGCCATCTTTATGTTGCTGAAATGATGGAAGTTTACTTCAATTTATCTCAACTGCAAAAATCTGTTGTTTTAGCTTGGAGTCCAAGTCGCATTGGTATCCAAGGCAATGAAAGGGTTGATGTGTTGGCGAAAGAAACCCTCAATACGAACATAACAAACATTGAGATCCCTTGTAGAGATGTCAAAGGTTCTGTTAATAGCTACATCGGAAATAAGTGGCAAATGCTGTGGGATACATTTCCTAATTATAAGCTGCATGCTTTACAACCAATTGTTGGAGCTACAGGCGGTTCAGGTTTAATTGGACGAAGGGACGGAATTATTTTAGCACGATCTAAAATTGGCCAGTCTTACTTGACGCATGGATATTAACTTAGAAGTGAGCCAAATCATCGGTGTATCCCTTGTGATTGCGCTCTTACTGTAAAACATACTTGACTTTGCTCTCATACACAGGAAATATTATAACGTCCCAGATATGAAAACATTATTTCAAGATATAAAGCCTATTCAGGTGATAAATTTCTTAAAGGAGGCTGATTTGTATCTTTTAACCACTGTGTATAAATGTTGAATTTAGAATTAACAAAAGTGAAATCTTAATTATAATTTTATGTTTATGTCTTGTAACGTGTTTAATTTATAATTAACAATGCTGACACAATTGTGTTGAGGTGTCGTTAAATTCTAATACCTTACTTTACCATTAAATTTCAGTGTTAAAAACACCGCACACCTTAAAGGCCTTTAACGTATAGACCGAATTACAATGAGCTATTTTTAAGTGGTATGTGTATATCCCTAACATCATTTCCGGAAAATGACTACCAACCTGACGATCACCGCAAAAGAGAGGTAGCGTTACTTTTTTGTTAGATCTAGAGGCAATTTCCCCCTAAAGCACAAGGCAGGGGTCCGCGTCGTGATTTTTGGTCCACTTTAAAGTGGCAAAATGGCATTAAAGGACGTTAGGGATATGGTATAAGATATTCTAGCTACTCTGCTAATTACTTGGTGTTGAACTCGTATGAAACTATATATTTTTGAGAGATATTTCGGCCTTTTCTGAAATTTGTAACTCCGGTGCACTGAAGGCTTCTATATGGGAAAACATTAAGAATGTGGAATACTTGGAACAAACATTGAATTGCTACACCCTGTATATTAATTTGGTGCCATTTTATTTCCTATAATTTGAACTTTTCGACAATATAAATGTTTTATGTACTAAAATATTACAGAACCAAATGAAGGCTACCTAACTCATTTAACAGTTTGTCACACAATATAGGGTCTCTACTCGTGGCCCATGTCCTTGCACATTCTTTGATAAAGGGGAAAGATACTTTTTGAATATTTGATGGTATTACAAACAAATAATAAATCAATAATCCTAATAGCCACCTTGGCATAAACAAAACGACGATAACATACTACAAGAATCGGTACTTCTACTATGGTAGTGCTGGATGGAAGTGGTAAAACTACTTGTTGTCAACAATGTTCTGCAGTATCGAAATGTATTGTTTATACATATCGCAATTCGAAATACTTTGTGGTAGGGGCAGATACAGAACAGAAGAGGAATCAAGGTTTTTTTTCTAAGCTAGACTAGCTTCGATTATTGGTATAGACTATGGTACATGATACAATGTTGGCCTTTTAATTAAATATTCGGTCTCCAGACCTGGGGATTACTTATTTCCTTCACTAAAATTAAAACAATATTATTTTAACCACGAAAAGCTTTTCCATTGTTATTGTTATGGTCCATTGTTATTGTGCATGCAGTTGAGCAGATTTCGAATGTTATCTCCTTGGTGCATTGGCGTGAGTTCTTTCCTCGTTCACGATAAAAAAATCTTGAATTCTACTGTGTGTTTCATAACTTTGGACCTATATGATTAATAATTTTTGCGAAATGAACTGCACAGGTACCAAATTCATGAAGAAAGCCCATGCAAGGACTGACCTAATTTGTTGCATACCTAAATCCGCAAGTTATTGTCTTTAAAAACCCTATTTCTATTATTTACCAAAGAAATGCAATGGTATTCAGTGACCTCATTTTTAAAAAATTATGAGTCTAGGTGAGTATGTTGCCATTTTAGTCATGAACAGATACTAAGCTCAATAGGGGAAGTCATAACCCTGGTATAGCTTCCCAGTCCTTTTCACAGGTGGGCGTAATGGGACCTGCATACCCTGTTGCGAAAAGAGCTGAAGTGTTTTTATGTTGATTGTTGAATATCATCAAAAAATAGCGTTCTATTGTTTCGCTTGAGTTTACATGTACATATTGGTCACTAATATTCTGGAAGTAAATTGAGTTGACATTTTCTTCATTTTTCTAAATAATGTGACTCTTTTCATTTGGGGATACCGCTTTTCCTGGTTTGTACATAATATTTTTAAATTTTAAGTGAAGGAAGTAAGGATCCCCCGCGCTGTAGCACGAAAAGATCGTTAAATCGCGTACGTATCATGGCCTAGTCATTCTTTCAACTACACTGGTGCTTTTAATCGCTAGCCATGATCAAAAGGGAGGCCCTTCGGCCCCATTGAAATCCGGTTCTGCTGTGTACCAACTTACTCTATTCCTCAAACAACAACAAACTTTGGTAGCAAACCAATGCATTATTTATCTGTCTTTGATTCACAAAGCTCATTCTCATAGTGTTTCTTCGAACGGCAACCTTCCAATTGCCTCATCTATTTTGGAACAGGTGTTCCCTGTACACGAAATAGTGTTTTTCGTGCGAGTAGTATGTTTTTGTTGTGGGGACAGCTGAATCTTATAGTGGGCCAAATCTATATTATTTATAGTTTTGACTACTTGTTGTCTTTGTTTTTTTTCATAAAATACTGATCGAAAATGAAAGCAGATAAGAAAAAATAGCAAAATTCCAAATAAAATAAAAAATGAATACTCATAGCAATTCAACGTATCCCATAAACCAACCAACAGAAAGGAACTTCATTGGGTGTTTATGTCTGCGTGTGTGTGGTGGTCATGGTGGGGTGCGCGCGGGGAGTTTCCAAAACCTGACCCATCTGAGACACTTTACTATATCTGACACCCTTATGAATTCGGAACCTTTCCAATAGTTGTCACGCCGTTTGGATGTACGTATGGATAGATGCATACAAGGTGTGTCATTTTTGTATTTATGGATTCTTTGTGAACTTAATAGAAGAAATCTTTTTTGGTGACACCAGGTTTTTTGTCCGCTAATGCTAAACGCTAATCAAACTATCTGATTAAGGCTTTGATAAAATATTTATTATTGTAAGCAAAAGTAAATTCATTTCACAATTTTACAGTGGGGGTTAAATTTTAATATTATGTTCATTAAATTTATCTTGAATCATTCCTTTATTTTTTGGAAACGCGAGTTGAAAACTTTGGTATTTAAATACTTGATACTTACATAACTCATGATAGTTCCTTAGTAAGCACTAGCCAAAGATACCAGCAGAGATGACCCCAGTGCAAAGATTGTGATTTTGTGATAATGCGATCTCTGATATATGATAATGGCTTATGTTTCTGTTACAATAATACAATATTATATGAGCGGTTTAGACCCGGGACCCATTCAGTTATCCCATGCAACCTTACACAGATGTACAGTCCCCCCCCCCCCCCCCCCCCCCCATAGGGAAGGTTTGATACGTTTTTTAGATTTCAATTCAAATGGAAATTCAAAAGTCATACGTTGGTAATCTTGCATCACTTTCGATGTATTTCGATTTCCGGCCGGATATGTTGGAAGCTTGGTTTTCATTTTTACAAGATCATTCTCAACAAAATGTTTGACTTGGCCCGATTAAACAAACCAAAATGTCCCAACCCCTTTTTGTGTTGATCAATCTGACTTGTTTAATTTGTTTTCTTGTCATTTTATTTACATATTGAGCACAAACTCAAGAATCTTTGACCATTTGAAGCATATTTGTGCTCAATTTCTGGCCTATTGTGGCATCCAATTTTACAAACATATCCACTTTTTCAAACATTGAGTTGTTTTCGGACCTAACGCAGAAAACAAAATTGTGGCACCCCCCTCCAAAAAAGAAATAGTTTTTAGACTTTACTAGAAAATAAAGCAAAATCACGAATGAAGGTAGAGATGCATATGGCTACCTTTAAGACTTACGGCTTATGCTGGGCCTTAATCACACCTAGCCACCGTAAGCATGTGATGCAATATGTTGAAGAAAAGTATGTAGATGAATCTCCCCAACTGTCATGTATGTTTGAAAATTATTATTTAATAAAATCATTTTTCCCACCGCGTTTATTAATGTTTCATTATACTTGTAACACACCAAAGAATAACGAATAAATTAACAGCTTTTTTATTCGTAACTGGAATCCCAAGCATAACCGATCGTAGCTTTAGATTATTCATAATTAAGATAGACAAAGCGGCTCGATTTTTTTCAGATAGTTTGGAGTTCCTTACAACAAGCGTACGGTATTTTTTTTCTCAATCGTACTCGTTGACATTTAAGTGCCTCTTTGCATTGATTTTGTTCTTTGTTGGTGGTTTATCTTTTGTACAGTTAATTAAAATGTTCCTTTCATCCACTTCATTACACGAGTTAAGCAAAATTTTATTATTTCAAAACTAATGTGTTCTTTTAAAAAAATTCCGATTAAGAAAGCTGTCCAGTAGAATCAAAATCACAATTATTATTGATTTTACGATCCCGTTGTGTTTAATTCCTAGTATTCACCTAAAAGTGTATAACTGTAGATGAATAACGCCAACCCTTATTAACAGATCTCACACTTACAGCATAAAACGGGTTATCGAGTAATCCGGAGTGGCCATGGCAATAATAATTGGAAAAAAATATATGCCCGCTTCCTCCCGCGAGTAGAGCGTACGGCAGACAATCAGACAGAGTGTTACCAATAAATCGCCTTTAACCAACACGACGTCAGGACCATCTTATTATTAGGGATTTCACCCATACTATTACGGCAAAAGCTGATACTTCAAAGCGTTAACGTGTACATGCAAAACCTCTTAGAAATCATTATATAACATCGAGAAATATCTATATATGATAATAATATATTTAATATATATATATAGTATATATATATATATATATATAGATATAGAGAGAGAGAGAGAGAGGGAGAGGAGAGGAGAAGAGAGTTTTTGTTCCCACATCAAGCGAGGACTGAGGTACCTATGATAAACACACAAAGCTAGGAAATTTTGACGAAGTGAAGTCAAACTTTGGGTTACCTACTTAACAATACGTCTGGATACCTGCACAAGTAGTACAACCCTAGTACAATCTTCACTTGTATGTGGGAACTTAACAGACCTGAGCGCCAGTTCGAAAAGAAGCGCATATTTGAAATGCTTACCAATGTCTTAAATCTGAGTGCATAAGTCTACTACGTCTTTATGTAATAAAATGACTTATACATGTATGCATTGACGCCGACAGAGATTACATACATTAAATGACATTCTTGTTGTAAATTGAAATCATTAAAACCGTCAAACGTCAGGTTTGATTTATGGTGGTAGTAAAATTCCTAATTTATTAATTGTTATTCAGTGCTTTGTATCAGATGATAGCAGTTAATAATTATTCTCTATGCTTACCGCCTGTTAAAGACTATAGCCTATCAGTACAAAGACCAAAAATACTTAAGTTCAAAGGAAAAAAACTGCATGCTCACGGAATACAATGATGTGTCTCAAGATATACCCTTAATAAAGTAGTTCATGGGTTTGTCCCGTTTGCTTTAACCTTTGAGGTTTTTATTCATCCATGTAATAAATAAATTAATGAACAATTAAATATTGTCTAACAAAAAGACTTTTCAAACTTTGTGGTGTACATCGTCGGAGGAAATGTGGGCACAGTGTGGAAATGGAGTACAGACCTTTTTTCTTTGATTGATTTTTTTCATGATTACCTAAGCTAATAATTTTCTGGAGGGTGTGCAAATTTTTCGTGCTGGCATTTTCTAGAAATCCACATAAATGGGCCGCTATCACTCTCAAATTCCTTCAAATGGGGGGGCCATAATATAGCCTAGATCCAGGTTTTTTAAAGCAATATGAATCTTTGTTGACCGGTTATTGACGTGCTTTGATCACAACATTACCATCAAATCCACTATGGCCACCCTAAAAACCCCATATTGCCCTGAAACATTCAAAGTGACCATAACTCTCAATTTTGTGATTGAGGCGGTAATTATGCGCTCTATAACCCAGTAGGAACTCATATTCGACATTTCAGTGTGTTACAACTTACCAATCAAATGGGAGCCATATTGGCTGCCTTTTAAAATCTTTAAACCTAAACCTACGAAATGTCATAGTAGTCATAATATTGTCCGTCATTTTGAATTTTAAGTATGATAAAAAAAAAAAAATGAATACAAAACAATATACCAGATACGATTATGAATGCTCAAAGACTACATCTCATACTTTAATTTAAACTTTAATAATCGTTGGGTGTTTTACCTAAATACAATACAGATCTATCGTAATTTATTATTTTAAAGAAGGTAAAAAGGCAGCCACATTGGCCCCCCATCTTACATTTTTGCATGTTTAAGAAACGAAATGGCCAGATAAGAATGTCAAATGTCAAATATCTTATCCCCTACCTTAATTTACACCTTTATATAATAATTAGTTGATGTAACTACATATAATACACCTATAATGTAGGTTTTACGATTTTTAAGGCGCGTTTGGTGCCATCTTGAATTTTGACAATGCCCATTACAGAGAAATGCCAAATAGGGTTTATAGTGATAAAATCCATTTATCTCTCTCATAAATGTAACGCCTAAGCATGCATATATACACTACTGGAATTAACCTCTAAACTGCAATATGTGCAGAACGCTTGCCGGATGCGTTGGAAATGCATTCTAGAGGTGTTAAGTAGACTTTGCAGAGTGTGATCATTGTAACAGATTTTGAACCCTGCAGAACAATATTTTAGGTGTTCAGCATGTTATCAAGTAGCGTAAATAGGTATAATGGAAGTGTTAAGATCATTTTTAATGATTCCGAGAGAATATTTGGACTTTGAGCAGCCATATTGATTTTTGTGGCAACTGGTAAGGATTATAAATAAATTGACGGATTACACACTTTTCGTGCTTAAAAACGGAAGAGTACCGAGAAATATTTGTACTCTATCTGAAATACTTACTAAGGGATTATTAGTGGATTTTGGACATGGGGTGGCAGCCAATGGATTTTGAAAATGGCACTGTAACAAATTTTGGCCACCCTCCCAAAAATTATTGGCTTAGGTCCTAATGAACTAAAATCTATCAATAGAATAAGTCTATACTCCATTTCCCACTCCTTCAGGCTGTGTGCCTAAATTTCTACCTGACTATAAATTATAATACAAAGAAGAAGTAAAAAGGGGATAACAAATTCTGACGTTGAATAGCTCATCGTTAGCGTCTGCGTTAAGCATCGATTATCGTGTCAATTGCTTCAGGCTTTAATTCAATTGACCCTTCATTATCCTTTAAGCTTATGAAAGAGATCGATTTTTTCCACGCGATCTCTTAATAGAAATATCTGGACTTTGTCATTTTGATTGATAGTACGTATTTCTTTTTTTAGAGCACAATAATTAATTAGAGGTCATCGGTCTAGTATTACAAGAAATAAGAGGTCATACTTAATAAAGGGCTAGTCCACAATTTTCTTTCTTGTGCTTTTACAATCGCGTACGACAAAGGCATTACTACGGTAGTGTTCGGGTAGTGCCACTGGAGTCGACTCTTGAACTTCAAATCGTTCAAAAGCAAAACCACTGACCCAAGATCATGTACACTGACTGACCTCCAATGACCCGTGTGACCTTTGACCTGACCCCATTGTTAGACCAAGATGGCAGAAGACACATGCGTTTTAGGGAACGCTGCATCTGCATTTTAGCAAGTTGATTTTTATGATTAATTACATAAGTTCCATTTCATTATAATATTTCGAAGTGGTTTGATTTATTTGAAATCTCCGTTGCCCTTGTTTTTTGCTTGTGGTCCCCGCCGAACGAGTTTCGGAACGGCGGCTATGAAATGAGCATCGTCCGTCCGTTCGTCCTTCCGTCCGTCCGTCCGTGATTAAAAATGGTGTAACCCCACTTGTATATGATTTTATCTGGAGTTCCGTAGGGTGATGACAATGACTTCTTAAACTTGTTGGAAAAGAAGCGGGTTGATGCATCTGACCTAATTAGATTTTCGGCGTAAAATATGGCTATTTAAAGTATCTAATTTGCATAATTAAGAATATTTTCCCGTAAGGCTTTGTATACGAGTTATCTGGAATTCTGTGAGGCGTTAATGATGTAACTTGGTGAGAAGGAAAGTGGTTTGAAGGTTCGACCCCTGATTAGCTTTGGGGCGTCGTATTTGTGACTCGGTATGGGTACATAAATAACTATACTGTTTGTAAGCATGATCAGTAATTCGTTCATGATTGTAGTGGAATTTCGCTTCGTTTTACTAACGCGGAAAATAAAAATACTCAATAGCGAAATAGCTATGGTTGATCAGTATTAAGTTACCAAATTCATGTAGTGTCAAAAAAACCATTTATTGTTCAATTGTATCCAGGATAAGCATGAAATTCAGTTGCAATGTCAAAAAACCATTTATTGTGTCCTTTTTGGCAAAGCAATTATCCAATGACTACCATTTATTCTAATTTATTGTTGAACAAGATCGATGAGCTTCCGACCGATCTTAATAAGCAAAAGGAAAATCTAGGGCGTATAGAAGCAAAGCCACAATATACGATGGCTTATGATGGCAGCGTGTCTTGTTTTAAATCTCACGCGATGTGGTTTAAAGCTTTCCGTATGCTGTGTCCTGATTACTTGCTAAACGTTCTGAATTTAGAACAGCTTTCAGCGTTTTTTTTAACTTGTACTTTGAACTTTTTGTAGTGTATCGATTCTTGGAAGAACACCATTGTACGAATACAATTAAATGGTTCTAACATTGGTTTTTTAGCCAGTTTAGTGTACAATACTACTTCCTGGACGAACATTTGAAAACTTAGTTTTTATTCCAGCAAAATTGATCGTTGACAGCCATAACCAACTGGTTCTTTTGTGAGTTTCCGTAACTGCACCAATGATGACATCACTTTTTTTCTGACACACTATGAAATTCGGAAACCCTTCACGGAATATAAAGGCACAGGTGTGTCAGAAAAAAAGTGTGTCAGATGGGTCAGGTTACAACTCCCGGATTTTTGTCACCTATAAGCTGAGTACAAATCAAAATAATAATAGACCAATGACTACAACCAGAGAAACGCTGTTTAAAAAGTTTAAACAGTGTTTAAAAATTTTAAACAATTTGTTTAAAACGGTGCCCCCCCCAACTGAAAACATGTTCAGTTCACCCGGTAAACAAACTGTTTAACTTTTAAAAAACTGTTTAAAACTTTTTAACAGCGTTTTCTCTCTGTGTAGGACTCGAAGAAGTATAATTTTGCATAGAGAGATAGACGTTGTTGTAACATGATCAGTAATTCAGTCCATGACTTACAGTGAGGAATTGACTTTTCTACTTAAGGAGAGAAAATGATACAAATAGCTGTATTTGTTGTTCCATAACAGCATGAGCCCTCAGGGGGGGGGCTTCCTATGTTGTCAGAAAGAATATCTTGTGTTCCATTTACTGAGGTAATATGGTAATATTTCAATAATTTTAAAATGTTGCCATTTATCTTTCCAATAGTTTCCGATCGGATAGATATTAGACTGTCCCACGTATCGGCTCTGTCCGATTCGGGCACAGTAGTTCAAACTAACTAAAATCAAACTTATTTATTTATTTATTTAAATGGAAAGTTTGTGTTAAATGTTGGTGTATGTACATATATTACAAAAAAATTAAAAAAAATAAAATCCTAAAAAAAAATCAGGGGGGCCCTCACTGCACCCTTGGGCATCGGTCCTTTTAATACTGCGTTGCCCAATTTTTTTTACCCCAATGGCCGCCCATACGCCCTCATACGAACCAGCTTGTCCATGATTTAACACAATTCCAAATACCACTCGCCGTTGGTTGACTATGAGAGATGAGTTTCTTACAGTGTTTATACCACAGACCCTGAGAGGGTCTATAAAGGGGATAGGGATGTCCCAGTCTCGGCTCTGTCCCCGGATTCAGGGCACAGGTAGGTTTAATTGACATAAAATCAAACTTATTATGTTATTTATGTTTTGGGAATTGCCACTCACCAACAGGATGCATCCAATGTACATATATACAAAAAAAAATTAAAAAAAAATAAAATCCTAAAAAAATCAGGCTGGGCCCTCCCTGCACCCTGGGGCATCGGTCTTTTAATACTGCGCTACCACATTTTTTGACCCCAATGGCCGCCCATACGCCTCATACGAACCAGCTTGTCCAATGATTTAACAAAATTCAAAATACATGGATTTGGTTGACTCAGCGAGATTGTAGTCTTCATTACCAGTCGTTTATACCACAGACCCTGAGAGGGTCTATAAAGGGGACGGACCTGTGTATACAGGAAAGGAGTGCCCATCTCTCTTTCGAAGCGATTGGGCTAGAGCCACCAGTAATGTTGCTGTAGGGGGATCGCCACACCTCCTCTACAACGAGTCTGTACGTTACCTTCCCAACATTGAATAATAGAGCATCAGCCAGAAGGTTTTGGTTAGGACGGAACGAGATACCAATATCTGAACATGGGAAAATTCAGAGAAAAATATAACGTTGCAAATATGAAAGTCTGCCGGGGACCCGTTGTTGCGTGTAGCCCCAGGAGAGGGGTAAAGTTACTATGGGGTCAAACGTTTGAACTCCTCTAAATCTAATGTAATATAGCTCAAATTATTCCTTAGGTAAGCAGGAGTAAAAAAGTCAATTGGGTCACACGCGTGTGGTGCTTCCTTTCCAAGATATTTGGTAAAATAGGCTAAAGGTCATTTGTTTATTCAAGAAAGGTCACCCGTTGCAATACCCAGATTGTTTGTAAAATATTTTTTTAAATGTTTAATGATACTGAATCCAAATATGAAATGCTTTTGCACTTTCGACATCCTCTTCTGTTCTAATGGAAGGGGTACAAAATGCCCTGTAGGATTCTATGGGATGGGGACATTATACCCCTCCCTATGAAAGGGAACCAACGCTATGCCAAATAAAAAGTATATTTTGAATCAGTATCATTAAATATTTTTTTAAATATTTTTTACAAAGAAATCTTGGTATTACAATTGTTGACCTTTCTTAAATAACCATGAGCCTTTAGCCTATTTTCCCAACTATCTTGGAAAGGAAGCACCACACACATGTGACCCAATTGACTTTTTTACTCCTGGTAACCTAAGGAATAATTAGAGCTATATTTCATTAGATTTAGAGCAGTGAAACATTTGACCCACTGTTAACTTACCTCTCCTGGGGCTACACGCATCAATGGGTCTCCGGCAGACTCTCATATTTGCAAAAGTTATATTTTTCTCTGAATTTTTCCCGTATTCAGATATTGGTATCTCGTTCGTCTAACCAAAACCTTCTGGGCTGACGTCTATAATGCTGGTACCCATTTATACACCTGGGTGGAGAGTAGTAATTGAGGTAAAGCGCCTTGCTCAAGGGTACAACACCTTGGCCGCAGTGGGACTCGAACCCACGACCTTGGAGTGCGGGGCGAATGCTCAATCCACTGGACCACACGTATATATAAGCAAAATCAGTGCACAAAACTAATTCCTGAACGTACCTTTTTGTTCTTGTTTGTATTATTAAAATCCTGCAAAAAATCATACATGCAGACTAGACTCGGTGTTTGCAGGTGGCGGCCTAAGCAACAGTATTGATTAATAAGATGATGGCCTGATTTCCGTGTATTTCCGTGTATTTGTAGTGTGTTTCAGTCCTTTGCAATTGATTCCATGCTGCAGTGAATTCTGAATTTAGCCAAATTTAGTTCGGTAGGGAAAATGTAAGATTGTTGTCGTTGCCGCTGCTGCTGCTATGTAGTACTTAAGAAATACATGTATTATTTTTAGACTCGGGCGTGCCTCAACCGACTAATAGAGAACAGCGATACTATTGTTTTAAGTGGAAGAGCGAGGGTTTTGCTTTCTGATATACGAAATAAATATAAAGTTGTTAAATATTGCTAAATATACTCAAAGGTATTAATAGTTACCTGGTACCCAAACATCATGATTGATAAGCATTTTCAAAAGAACGCCCCCCCCCAATTTTAATAACTTGAGATTTTTGCACATTTGTGTTAGTAAACTATACCTGCCAACGGTAATACTCAAGAGTGCGTATGTTTCATAAGAGAAGCGATTTCATGAAAGAATCGAGATTTCAGATTGTAGTTAAGCGGGGCGGGGCCAAATTCCTGTCCCTCCATTATAAAATAGTGCCATCTCACGAAAATGACCTCTAACTTTGACCTCATCCTGGGCCTCAACTTTTCCATAACACATCGACCAGTCAATCCTTTTCCTAGTTTTTACAACCCCCAAAGGAAATAAATTAAAACAAACACAACAAAAACACAATAAAAAAAAACGAAGGACACACCAAGCATAACTGGTTGCGTTTACCATCAGAAACCCTAGCTACACAAATTGACGATTTGACGACTTTAATGAAGAAGTGTATTGTTGAAAAATGTTGCTATAGCCTTTAACCTTGCGTCACCCATAGTCGGCAAAATCTAACAAAAGATGGGGACAGAACCGATATATCATAGGTGCTTTGACCCCTGCTAATTTTAATCGTGTTTTATCATAATTAATCTATTTCTACATCTTACTATACACTAAATGTGCGTGGAACACAGGGGAAAGTATGGTCTTCAGCTGTCAAAAGACACACAAAAAAGGGGTAATAAATGATGATTTACGCGTAGCTCAAAAACCTTGGGAGTCTTAATTCGATTACTGTAAGGGAAAGATCAGAGCGACATGATGAGTCGTCCTAATATACGATGAGTTGGATGGATAAACGAAGGAATCCCCCCCCGTTATACGTGATCGAATTCCTTGCACGCTTGATCTTTAATTCACATGTTATATTTTGTCTTCAAGCTACCGAGGAAGTGTGAAATGGTAAAGTTTGCCATCTCATCATAATAAAATATTTAAGACTTGGATGTGTCATTCCGTCGTTCTACTTTTTAAGGGGCCAACAAGCTCCTGTCGGATCGCTGAGTGACTTTTTTCTGAAGAGATTCGCTGATGTTGTAAACAAGAACAAAATTATTACAACCTCAGAATTTCATTGAACATAATCATGCATTTCATGGATGCTTCTATTACGCGAGTATTCCCTAGGAAATAAATAAGTTCCCTACAACCTCTCCCAGAGTCACAGTGAGGGGTAATAAACCAAATACTACATGGTTTTATCGGGAACTAGGGCACACTATTTTCCCTTGGTACTGGGCTACTGGCCTATCACCCCTCACCCTGCGGGTTCGGGTGATAGCCGTAGCCAGACCCGCAGGAAAATAGTGTTTGCCCTATTTCCTCTAACCATTGTAGTATTTGTAATTGTGCATTTGGCAACGCATTGGATGCAAGCCGTGATGAGAGTGTGTTATACTCTCTTCGGCAATGCTCTTGGAGCTCACATAAAACTAGCGTGTCGATAACAAATGGCCTACTTCATTGAATTCATCCTGGTGTGCAAGCGGGATTACATAATGGTTCAAGTTGTCATTTGTCTATACTGTGAATGATTCAGGTGGTACGGCCAATGGACCATGTGAGGAAAAAAAAAAAAAAAACGCCCTTTGTTTCACGCATTGAGTGTTCGCGCTTTGCACAATTTCGCCATTGAGGGAGGGAGAGCCCGACGAAGGTGGCAGCAAAATGAATGAGTTTTGGTTATGGCGGGCTGCACCAAGCGTGGTGTTTTTAATGGGACACCTGTATAGAGTTGCGGGGTATACCAGACTTATTCCGTATAGACTCGATTGATTTCCTTCACCCAAGTCTTACCAGAGTACACAGTTTCAGCCACTCATTTTTCTCCTCCCCTCATCATCATTGTCATTCATTGGTTTCTTTAAAAATCTATGGCAGTAAAAACTGTGAATTACAAGATTTTTACATTAAAAATATATAAAAAAACAACATCCAATACGTGCAAATATCATAAACAACGAGTACTCGAGCAACGAGTACTCCCTCAGCTCCCTCTACTTCCTCTCTAAACCAGTAGGATTGTATATTGGTGGCATTTTGGCAACGCATTGGATGCAAGGCAGTGAGAGAGTGAGGTATATCTCTCGGCAAATGCTCTGGTAGTCACATTAAAATAGCTGTGTCTGTCGATAACAAATGCGTCCTACTTCATGAATTCATCTGCTTGTGCAAGCTGGATTACATAATGGTTCAGTGGTTCCTGTCTATACTGTGAATGCTTTCAGGTGGTACGCCAATATGACTCATGTGAGGAAAAAACGCACCTTGTTTCACGCATTGAGTGTTCGCGCTTTGCACAATTTCGCCATTTGCGGGAGAGCTCGAAGTTGGCCAGCAATATGAATGGTTTTAGGCGGATGGCACCAAGAGGTTGGTTAATGGGACACACTGTATAGAGTTGAATGGGGATTGGTATACAGGACTTATTCCGTATTTTAGACTCGATTGATTTCCATACCCAAAGGTCTTACCCCAAGGATACACCGTTTCAGCAAACTCATTTTTCTCACTCCCTAATTCATTCATTATTCATCATGGTTTATTAAAATCTATGGCAGTAAAAACGAATTACAATGATTTTACATATAAAAATATATACAAAAAACAACTCCAATACGTGCAAATCATAAAAACGAGTACTCGAGCAAAGAGTACTCCCTCAGCTCGGAGGAGAGAGAGAAACGACTAAGAGAGAACGGAGGGAGGAGAGGAGCGAAAGGGAGAGAGGGAGAGGAGAGGGTAGAGAGGGAGAGGGAGGAAAGTAAGAGAAAAAGGGGAAGGAGGAGGGAAGAAGAGAGAAAAACAAGGGGAGGGAAACGACATTAAAAAGTGAGATGTTGCAAACAAGAATATTAAACCTGAACCACCAAAAAGTAATTTTAAGATTTTATGCTGATAACAGCGATGCACATAATTTAACATTTTGATTGTGGCTAGGAGTCTTGCTGAAGGTACGGTATTGCAATACCTGGTATCGCTTGGTTCTGCAGCGAAGTGTGCCAAGCTTAGCGGCAGATCTGAGCTGGTAAGAGGTCGGTAGCACCACGGGAGGGGGGAGGCTCCGGGTTAGGGTAAACCATTCCCTCCCGCCTCTCTCTATTGCTCTCCTTTCTTTTCTCTCTTCTTTTCCCTTTCCTCCTCTCGTCTCTCTTCCCCATGGCTTTGAATTTCAGGTTGCTCGATTTTGAAACGTTCGTTTTCTTAAAAACAAATATGATGTTCACGTAAACACGATCAATGATCTTTGAACATTATGTTTACCCCAAAGGACCGACCGACAATATCACTTCATCTACAGGAACAAAGTTAACTATAATTCTGATGTCTCTCGTTGGGCTTTTAGATATAGGTTGGTAGTAAATAGCACATATCCAAGGTGGTACGTTGCATTAACACTAACAAGAAGGGCACCTATAATACCTTTGAAAATACACTGCAACTAAGTAACAAGGGTTTTACAGATAAGCTTGGATCACCCAGGATTTATGATCTCTGCCAAACCATTGTTAGCTGTGGTTGACAAAGGTTGTCTATACAACCCCAGATGCAAAAAGACATTAATTTTGTATGAATAGCTGTGTACTCTGGGTTGAATGAACTTGTCAGAAGAACTATAATAAAAGGGCGTCACAGTGAGTTGTTTTTCAAGTTTTCATATTGGTAACGATAGTTTCAGTGTCAGTTTCTTTATGACCACCAACCCCTATTAATAAGCCTTAGTAGACGTGAAAAAACCCCTTTCCTGGGATGGTGGGATAACTAATCTGAAGTATAGAGGCAAACGGTCCTCTATGGTCGCTTGATGTGATCCAACGATATTTTTTTCACAGGCAGGATAATAACTTAATGCGACCAGCCTCACGGAAAACACGAAATATCCAGTGTTCGCAGAATAAAGGATTTTTTGCGCTGAAGTATTTATGTAAACATGTTGTTGAGGTAGTGGTCAGATATTTTTTTGGATTTTGATGAGGAGAGAAAGTTGTAGACAGTTTGTGTATAGGGTGACCAAAAATATCGAGCCTGTCTTCCCTTTTCAGTTCTTGAACCTGTCCTGCTCAGCTTTCTGTAACAAAAGGGGCCCTTTCATCACGAAAGGAACTTATGTTTGAATGGACTTTGTTTACTCTACTCTCCAAAATCATCCAAGCATTTGGAGAACACAATACCTGCACCTGGTTCACCTGGACATTCAGATATTTCTGCAGGTGATTCTTTTGTATTCTCTGTAATCTTGGCTGTTCTGGAAGACAGTTCCTGGCCAGTTAACCTATTGACCTCATGCACAGGCACCCTATTGTTACTTTACTTGGGAAGTTTGTACCACGTCGTGATCTTGACAAAATGCTGTGCATTTGCATATTTATATGGAGTGTCGAGTACAGAAATGGTGATGACCTCTTTGCTGTCCTCATGAGTTACCATTATTTTAGGATAGATATTTGACAAGGGAGCATCTATATAAATAAATAAAAATATTAATGTCATTGTCTCAGCGAGAAGGTGGGAATTATTTGTTTTAATTTATATCCATGAGTATGTAAAGTTAAAGTATGTAAAAAATTTAGTATATTTTTTGTATTTACAAATTCAGGGTTAAAAGGGTTAATTTTGGCTAAAAAGTGTTAAAGAAAGCCCACGGCCGATGTCGGCATATACTTTTAGAAGTGAACATTTACAGTTATGCTAACCGGCACGTTTCGTCACATTTAGCAAAAGGTGAAACCGCCATCTAAAAGTGAGATCAATAAAATGTTTAGTTAAGATGCGTACGTTGTGCACGTCTCTTTGGTCGGTCCAATCAATTTCTACGATTATTTTAAGGTGGCGCCGCATACTAACAGACACCACCCGCAACCGTGTTGATTAAAAATGATGATACCACTTGTCGCGCATAAAATTTCAAAAAGGTAAATTGTCATTAGATTGTATTAAAATACATATTCATTACATTTCCATTACCAGGGTCAGAAAGATGAATGCATTGAATAAATGCAAACTTGAGTTAGTAGTGACTTTGTAGCTCATGGCCATGATTGTCAATGTCAATACGCAAGTTTATACGGCATTAGAGTAGTAGTGTTACGGTATTGAAAGCGTTAAATCCGTTACTCCACGGAATGTCTGTAACTGGATCGGTACCGGGAGATAAGGAACGTCTTTTGCCTAAAACTGAAAGCAACTGCTTTTTTATTGGAAGCCCGGACTCGTGGATAGATAATGCCAATCTCATTTCTATTGATGGATGTAATAGTATGCGGTAGTCAAGATATTTTCATTCGGAAGAGAAACCTTGTTTCCCTTGTTACAGCGTCATTCCACGGGCAATGCTTTTGTTTTACCATCCTTTCCGTTATCGTTTTCGGAAGTATGCAATAGTCATGGCGTCTTTTGCTATTTGCTATTCCCTACAGAAGTACTCAGGATTGCAGCACGAAATATGCAACGCCTCTCATTTTACAGCCAACTGCGAAATCCTATGCCTCTGCTAAGGGTCCCTTAATGTTTACGTTTCTAAGTAAATGAATTTAACCATGGAACTATGTATCTTTTCTCAAATATTAATTTTTGTAAGGCCTCAATGTAATAATTTACAGGTTTTTTTTTAATAAGAATACATATACAGTCCTGATGTACAATAAGGGTTCCGCATAACCTTGCCCTTCACTCGGAGCGAGGAGCCCGACAGAGCACACAGAGGCCGACAGAGCCCTATACTTTAGCTTTATTCCACTAGCAAATTTTGTCTTAGTACTGTAGGTGGGCTATACAGGAGTAGAAAAATGATGATCTTCAGATAATTTTGTCATCACTTCTATTTGGATGTAGCTTGATCCCCTAAGCATTTTGACACCAATTTTGTCAAAATCGGTCAAAAAATGAGAAGGTGCCGCCCAAAAAAAACGCCATTTAAGGGCGGGGGGGTCTGAGGGGGGTCTGAAATTGATAAATTTTGGTCAATTACTGTAATTTTACATGACATTTTACCATGTGGTGTCTAACATATTTATTTGAGGTCAGAATCCATTTGTTAATTGTCCAGCAGTATCAGATCTACCGCTTTCGTAAAAATGGCGATTTTTGGTCAAATTCAGCTATGAGGGCGCTTTTGCCATTAAAAGGTAGGCGCGCTTTCTGATTGCAATCATTGAAAACTTGTCCTAAAGGTAATAATTGATAGTACCTACTGCAAAAATTTGAGCTCTTTAAACTAAACGTTTTCGCTGTGGCGCCAGTTAATTGTAATGCATCATTACACAATTTTGTGCCATAGGGTTGTGTGTAGGTCAACAAACTTTTGCACCCTATATTTTCCATA
>JAMKCH010002883.1:0-82500 GCA_023653785.1 Ophioderma brevispina | reverse complement strand
TTTTTCACAAAGTAATTGCTACTGGTAAATTTTTCGTGCTGAAATTTGAAAGACTGAATACGTGATGGTTTACGATAAGATCGCGTCTATAACAAATGCGCGTTATCGTGACCTATTCATCACCATCTATTAGCTACATTTGTTTGAAACTTATAAATAGTTGATGATATAGCGAGCATCTCAACTGAGTATTATTACGAAGAAAACCTTTGGTGATTTTCTGGCGTTTCGTCAAAAGACCACGGGTAAGTTTAGCGACTGAGCTTCAACATTACATCATGATAATTGAGTTTTTTAAACAATCACGGCCAAACTATTTATTCTCAGGAGCAGACTGTTTATTTGATATTGATAGTTATGAGATAAACCAAGCTGTATGTGTTAACATACATTTGATGAGATTTTGCGAGGCGGGCTTATAGGGCCCTTACACGGAAGTTAAATTATTTGAATGGACTTTTGTGCCCTCCAGATCATCCAAGGATCGAAGATACAGTGCATGCACCTGGTTCACCTGAACATTTCAGCTATTTCTACAGGTGATTCATTTGTATTCTCTGCATGCTTGGGTTGTTCTGGAGGCAGGTCTGGTCAGATCACCTTTGACCTCCGTCAAGTGCCCTGTAGGGCTAGTTTTCTGCTGATTGGTATAGAAATTTGGGTGATTTGTGCTAAAATTGACAATTTTTGTCCGAAGAGTGGAGTTTTTGCCGTGATTGCCTTTTTATGAAAACTAAGAGTAGCACTGATGTGAAAACAAATTCCTACATGAGGCAGGACTTTAATGTTCTTAAGGCCTCCTTTTTATAGAACAGCCCATAGAAAGCATTACTTTTGAAAGTCTTTTTTAATTGGTATTTGTAAAATTAATTTATTTTGAGAATGAGTAATAGAAAAAAATACTGTATTAAGGCGGACAATTTGTACTGGTATCCAAGCATGGATACAAGTTATAGTCCAATCATTTTCTGGAACAAATAGCACGTGCGCGTCTGTTGAATTGCGTATTGAATTTCCGTTTGGCAAGCCCTTCGTCACACACTTCTGGTGTGGCAGGAGATATAGTCCTCCGGCTCACAGTCCGGGAACAATGGTGAACAATACTAACTTAGGGCAATCGATTCAGTTGACTCTTTACGCAACATTAAATTCACGCTTTATTCCGTTGTCGTCTATGGAGCCCGAACTATGATACCTGCCGGTGTGAAAGCATATATAGTCGGGCCGGGAGCCACATCCGGGCTCATAGACGAAACGGAATAAAGCGTGAAACTAATGTTTGCGTTAAGAGTCACTGAATCGATTGCCCTATTGTTCCCGGACTATGAGTAACACCGGACTATATTCTACACTAACACCGGGTTTATGCGTGAGTAGCCAGAATTTTGTTTGTAGCGAATAACTCGAATTCAAGCAAAGGTAAAAAGTAGCCTATGTGATGCAAATCATACCAGCACTTCTATAATGTCCTATGTGGCAAGAGATTATAGTCGTCCGGACTCACAGTCCGCCTACAACGGTGAAGAATAGGGCACTCGATTCAGTTGACTCTTCACGCAACATTATAGTGGGCTCGATCCCCACTCCAGGCGCATGAAATTTTACTTCATTATTATTATCTTGTAGTTAAGATATCTGGAGTTGGCAGATGAAGTAGAAAATAGTGAATAGCTGCCTTATGAGATAATTTAACTGCTTATGGTACTGGACCATAATAACGGGCCAGAATCTCGCACGTGCACCGGGATCGCCGCGAACCGGGACCGGAAGTATACCATTCCTACTTGACCTTTGACAAGATCCTCGGACTGCGTATGCGATGTCTGAACTCCAAAAGTATTGGCGTTATTACCAAAATAGAATTGATGTAAAAATCAACACCAAAAAGTGTGAAATATAAACCTATTGGTGTAAAGTTTAGCACGAGAAGTGCTGAGTGTGATTCTAGGAAGACAACAAACTATATTGTTTATTTTTTCAATGTAGAAGTAGAGAGCTTAACGTGCTGTGAAACTTTGAGGGGATTCATCATGTCAGTTACTCGCCCTAACTGTATCTTTTTATAGATGAGGTACATGTGACGTCAACGCGGGCAACGAACAAAGCACTGCCCGACAGTATGCGTGAGCACCTGCAGGACGTGTGCTTTGAAATTCGCGCTCAATCAGGCGTAATAAGGCTATTGAATGTCGTAACTGTATGGGCATATTTTTCGCGCCACTCGAACATGTAAGTAGACCAGGTGCTAACTTGTGTTTGTAAACACATGATGTCAACTCATCTATAGATGATGTGACCTATGACGTCACTTGTTGACATTCAGGACGCCCTCTGTTTGTTTTCTGGCAGGCAAAATAAGCTAACATATTACAGTAGTTTCTGTGAGCCACCACATAAAAAGCTGGTTATAAAAATAATTGCAGACTGCTTTCCTGGATCTATTGCCACAAAATGGCAGCTGGTAGCATTAGCTTATTATGCTTGGTAAGAAAGTTAGTATTATTTAATTCGAAATAAAAGTTACAGAAAAAAACAGAATTTCCCCATGCAAAGTATCGGTGCTTTGACTGCCAGTTTCTCTCTTACACCAACAGGGGGCGCCATAAACATAAACAAATGTCACATCATCTATAGGTACTATATTGATATTGACTCGCACTGCCTCCATAATCTATGCAAAAAATAGTGAATAGCTGCAAAAGTACAATGACACCATGATACAAGGATACATTTTATGCCTAATCGCCCGGTAGCATTGTTCAAGTGCATAATCTCTTTATAGAAGTGCTGTTACATAACAGTTGTAACAGCTGTCGACACGAAATGTATAGCTCTAGGTTCATGCGATGATGGTTAGTGTGGCATTATCCCCTCACACATTGCCCTGGGAACATGCATGTCTGGTCGGTGTGAAGCAACACGAACTCATCAGCATGATCAGCGTATGGAATCTTGTACCCTGATATATCATGACAAGAACATCGATCAATTTCAAGGAAACGTTAATATTTTATGTGCGTGAAGTCCTGGACTTACAAATTTAGATATGATCATCAGACGAAAGGAGTCCTGCAATAATGAATATGTTTTTTATTTTTTCTTTTTCTCTTCGTAGGACTTTCCTGCATTTTGTGTCAACAGGAGTTAGTGGGGCAACTCAAGGTGTTAAAAAGCCCTGTTGCAAAACACTGACGTGTGGAAATTTATATGGAAGAGTCATTCCAAAGAGCCTGTCCTGAGTGACTGACTCATCCTAATTAAGAGTGGAAATTTCACAAATCGAAAATCACTCCGAAATTAGCAGATTGGTCACCAGATAACCTTTGATATTGACTTTCACTCTTTTATATATAGAGAGTACCTCCATGCTCTCTCTCACACACACACACATTGACAGAAAACCCCCACGCAAACCTACCAACAACGCACACACACACACCCTCACGGCACACACACACATACACACACGCACGCACAAACCACCGCGCGCAAACCACTTGTTTGTTTGTGATTCAAAGGCCAACCTGTTAGTTCCTGTTTGGCTTAAAGGCATATTTACAAATGTATTTTAGCTCTGTCTCATTGAAATCTTCACTGAAAGCGTAAAGTGCATCAACTCAGCAATGAAAGAAACTATTGGGCGTGTTTTGTGAAAATTCCCTTTTAAATTTGGTGCCTATTCGATCTTTCTTTCCAACCACAATCAAATGGAAATTGGAGCGAAGTCTCAATTTTCATATTTATTTAGGATAACAAATGTCGGCCAATTTCGAACATCTCTGCTGCTTTACATGTTCCAAAGACAAAAATGTTTCTGTACAGTTTTTTAAGTCACAGTGCAGATACCCCCCGGGATAACGGAGATGGTGTTTATTAAGATTCATCAAATCACTTTTTCATGACTTAGTGCAGTTTAGACCCATTTTGGCATAATTTTTGTGTGAAATACGCACCCTTATATCTGCATATGTCTTAGAACTGTAGAACTTGTATGATAACCCAATATGATTCTGACTACTTTACAGTAATAAGTATAAGCTACATTGTTCTCATACAAAGGACATAATTCAATGAGCCAAACAAATGTGTCAGTCGACATGAACTGACCTTGTGTGTTCTGAGTATAAAAATCATACAAAACCAGGTGTGTTATTTTCTAGATACATTAGTGTATGAAAGTTACTGAACTGTGTCGCGGGAAATGAGACTTCCGTGGCTCAGAGTGAATTCATTCATATAACAGAGTCAGTTTTAGTGCAAGAAATTGAAATAAAATAATGGTTTGACCTCAAAATAATTGCAACAGAAACAATTTTGGTGTTGTTATACTTAGAAATGATGAGAGAATAACATAATTAGCGGGTAACATACATTTGCAGGAAAGGCAAGGTTTGTACAGGGGGAAATATAATAATTGTACCGAAATCTATACCAACATTTTGACCATATCAAAAAGGTATAGTTTGTCATATCTGTGGGGTATAGTTTAATACTTAAATGTCGATAAATGTTCAAGGTCACCCTGGGGTTACACTTTCAGAATCCTCCGGCTTCTGTTCAACATGTCCCAAATCTTCATCCCAACGGACCAGGATAATACTAGCAACTAAGCACTCATTTCACCTTTTGGTCACGTAATTAGAGGTCAAAATGTAACAATGGTCCACATATCTTATGGGGTCATTAATACTTCCCATCTAATTTACACACAAAAATGTCTAATGCAGGGCAAATATGCATTTTCTGTTATGCCCAGGCAAACAATTTGAGACTAGTTTCGTCAAATTGGACCACTCTGAAAGAATTACCCCAGGATGACCTTAACCGTTACCAGCCTTTAATCGTGAAAGTAATCACCATAGATATGGCAAACTATACCTTTTTTAATCCTCATGACCAGATGAATAAGTTGGTGTAGGTTTCACAATAACCTCTGTACATACAAAACACTATAGACTAAGGGGCGTGGACCAAATAAACAACTGTATAACAAAATTCTGTTGTCCCCATCGAGGGGCTAAGGGAAAACCAAGTGTAAATTCATAATAAATTATTACAATCACATAACTGTCTGTTCCCGCACATAAAACTGGCACATTTTCTTAAAAATAAATAAAATGTCACCTCAATTTCTTTTTCCCAATATTAGAGACCAATGGATATGTATAGACTTCAGCAAACCATGAGCTAAAGATATTACAATGGGCCCGGTATGTGGGGCCACTGTTATAGCCAGGTGTTACCACCTTCACGATTCGGGTTGAGCGACAAATAACTCACAATAACTAACCAGTGTACATTATAATATAGGTCGTTGACACTAAATTTTCTTCTGAAACGCGGTAAATTGAATAGAAATTAAGATAAGCAACAAGTTACGGATTTTGGTTCTGCACAAAGTTGTTAGGTCAAAGCTTGCCCGGCAACATTCTCTCATGACGTTTGTTCATGTGTCTTCCTTTTCTAATAAATGATTAAAAATATGGCCAAAGTTAATTGAACACGCACTATAGAAGCTCAATATTTATTTATTTGTGAATGAGGACAAGTATTTTGTCCTGAAAAAGTACTCAGTGTAAATTGGAGAGCGGTAACAGCTGAAATCTATTCAGCTGCGCGACAATATAACAATGGTCCTGCACTCCCAGATGAAAGGGAATCTGAAGTGTTTTTCTACACCGCATACCGGGCCGGTGATTGAATATCTTTAACTCCATTGTTTGCTGAAGTCTATGTGTATCCATTGGTCACTGATATTGGGGAAATGAAATTGAAGTGACATTTTATTCTTTTTCAAGAAAATGTGCCAGTTTTATTTGTGGGAACAGACGGTTATATGATTTTAATAATTTATTATGAATTTACACTTGGTTTTCCCTTAGCCCCCCCGATGGAGACAACAAAACAACAGCATAGAAGGACATATCCCATAGTTTACTATCCCCAAATTTTTTACATATTCCCCAATGTTGATTTTTGTAGTCTTTTGACACATTATTCTGTGAAAATTTAGAAGTATGATAACATAAAAATTGTTTCTTTTGCAATTGTTAGGTAAACAAAACAACTTTCTTAATAGTGTTTGACAAAATAAGAAGTAATTCTAACACAAAGGCGCCAACCACCATGTGAAACCTCGCGATAAATCATACATTCAGAATTCGCCTTAAATGGCGCCTTTCTCTGATGATAAAAGACGACGACGGTTTTTGCCCGTTTTTCGTCATAACGCCAGTGAATACCCGCTATTTCCAGCTTGATTCATATGCATAGTCTTTGCTTCATGCTCAACAATCTAGTTCGAAGGTTTCAATTCAAGTGCAACATGCACTTGCATAATTTAAGTCATAACTGTTTTCTTATGTAAGTGTGCGATTTCATTACACCTTTCTGTTACGGAGGCGAATCAAAAATAACCAAAATCAAAAGCTTTCTACTGAAGATAAACCACTATTCGTAAATATATATCTGGCTTATCGTAAACGAACCATCACGCTGCGGGGAAAATGCATACTATTAACACTAGTTTCCCAAGTCAATGAACTTTATTAAAGCTGATTCAAAGGTAAATTGGAAACCAATTTTATTTTTAATAGTCGTGCTGGTGCATATCGCTAGCTTATCATTGGTAACTGAATAGCGACGAAATAGTATTCAAGTTTTGAGGGCAAACATTTAATTGAAGCAAACCGGCATTCGATTCGCAAATAAAAACATTTGATTTGTGAATGAAACATTTTATTTCGCGAATAGTGTTTCGAAAGTGTTTGGAACATGTTTAGGATTTAAACATGATCAAAACATGTTGTTGTCCATACTTTCTAAACACTTCATTTACAGTGTAACATTTTAATTCGCAAGTAAAATGATTTACGAATAAAACTAAACATTAATTTAGCCAGTACAACCTTCAATTCGCGAATAAGTTTTAATTCGCGATTGTTTTATTATTATTATTCATTGAAACATTTAATTTACGAATAAAACATAATTTACGAATAAAACATAATTAACGAATAAAACGTTTTTAAAGAATTTCATATTAATTTCACGACCTTAGTTATTTCTATTTTTAGGAAGATCAAAAATTATATAAAATTATGTCATATATTTACCACCTTATCGTGTTACATAATGTAATATGATGGCACATTACAAACACGTTGAACACATTCTGCCCAACTTTGGCACGAATGTTAAGTCTAAATATTTGGACAAATTGGTATAGCATTGGGGAAACAGTAATCCAAAATTGGTAAAGGATTTCCCAACAAAACTCACAAATGCGTTACGTTACTGAAAGTTTAAGCAAAGTTGGTTAAACGTTGCCCAATATTAGTCATGTAATGAAAACGCTTACAACGCGTCTTTTTGCACAGAAAAAAGTAAGCATGCACACATCATTATGGCCCTTGAGGGCGTGAGAGAAAATAGATCATGTCTGGTAGTTGTACCTGGGGCCTACTCAAATGAGGATGGAATGTGGCCTTCCGCAAGGTTCGGTAACTGGACCTTTAGGTCTAGGTACTGCATGTTATACTCACATTGTCGGTCGAATAATACATTATGATTGATCAGGTAAATTACTACATATATGCCAATGACATTCGATTATATGTATAGTGATTGGAAGGGCGCACTCCCCAAAACACCCAAACTTGCCTTACAGTGAGGACACCATCTCATGGCTATAATTATATGCTCTTCCATAAGTCTCTTCTTGGTGCCTCGAGCTAAATAGTCTGCTGTGGAATTTGTTGCCAATGAAAATCAGGAATGCAGCCAGTTTAAATTTATTCAAGTCAATCCTTAAAGATGATTTGTTTCCTTAATATTGTTAGCTTTGCTATATTTTATTTAATTTTTTGCTTTTCCTTGTTGATACCCGCGGCTTTGCATTCTTTGGAAAGGCGCATTATGTGTGTGTTTTAGTTATTATTATTATTATTATAATTGTTGTGACTTTTTATTGTCAAAGGCAATCTAAGAAAAACTATAACCGAAAAAGTAGCTTATTGGGTATTTAGTGCAATGTGCTTCAATGGGTAAACTGATCATAAAAATCGTGTTTAGTTTACTGAAAACCAGTGGCGTAAATTTCTTTTTGACATTGGGGGGGATGGGGTTGATGAAAATTTATGAATGAAATGGGGTTTGCTGAAAAGAACCATTACTACACATTTGTTTTGTCAAATTTTGCCATTTAGAAGCTAAAATCAGTAAATATAATTGTGATTTTAACAAAATGCGCTCGAAGCGCGCGGAAATTTACTATTTTTAAACTATTATGGTAAAATATGAGGTTATTTTGGGTCAAAAATACATGAATGGGCAACAACATTGGGGTGGGGATGATCGTATTGACCACCCCCCCCCCTCATCAAAATATTGGGGGGGGGATATATCCCCCATCCCCCCGGGATTTACGCCTATGCTGAAAACATAGTTGAACTGGGTGTGGCTAAATTTACTTCAGACATTCTACTACGTATCTCTGTAGGTCGAAGACAGCAAGTGACAAGTATTTTAAGCTAAATGGGCCAATTTTAAGTTCTGGCTCCTGTATGACCACTTCAAAACCTTCCCGTGTATTGTATGTGTTAAAGAAACTGAGTGTCCCCCATGAGAGAGAATCCTAGCTACCATAGCAACATGTACGGAATAAACCGAGACCTTGTAGACGAGGCCATTTGGGTACAGTGTTGAAATAAAAGATGCGTACAGTGCTGGAGAACACAATAGACAGATGGGTGGTAGGACACTCAATCACACGGACACTGTATTATATGACACCGGTGTGGCAGGAATTATAGTCCTCCGGACTCACAGTCCGCCTACAACGGTGAAGAATAGGACACTCGATTCAGTTGACTCTTCACGCAACATTATTAGTTTCACGCTTTATTCCGTTGACGTCTATGGAGCCCGGTGTGAAAGTAATCATTGTCCGGGCTCCATAGACGACAACGGAATAAAGCGTGAAACTAATATTGCGTGAAGAGTCAACTGAATCGATTGCCCTATTGTTCGCCATTGTTCCCGGACTGGGAGCCCGGAGGACTATCTCCTGCCAAACCACCTGATTCTGGTTCCTGCCGGACATATCTCCTTTTACAGAAGCGGCGTAAACTACTTGATTTTTGCGCGCCATTTAAGCCTGCTCATGGTGTGAATTCGAGTGTGTAATGTGCATCCACTACTTAATTATTGTATTCGCTTTAAAGGTTTGCAGCTGTGTGGATGATTAATTGGCTATTCAGATTAATTCCCAATCACCCCACTATAACAGCACAGCCTGGTTCGAGTACACCCCATATGGGTTTTTTAATACATAGTGGGTCGCCCGTTTTCAAGGTCATAAGTGCATATGGCAATCATGCATTGTTCACGACCTACTTTTTCCCTCCATATTGCCTAAGTAAAGTAAAATTTCACTTGAGCTACCTGCAACAAATTTATTAATGACAACAACATGTCGATAAGACCATGTCGATACGGCCATTGGCAAATATGCTCCTGGAGCAGTTATTTGACTTTAATATTTCTCTTACTGCTCCAGAAGCATATTTTACTAATCTCCTAGACTTTGTGTATTTCAAATTGCCCCAGGAGCAATATCCACCATATTCCAAATATGCTCCTGAAGCTTCAAATATTCTCCTTAGCATAAATTTGACTTGGGTCCAGATTATGTATGCTCCAGTAGCATAATCCAATAATCTGCTCCTGGAGCATATTTGACTTAGATTATTTCCAGATTATTTATCCTCCAGGACCAGAATTGTCCCTGGAGCATATTTCGGGCCAAAATCTCATAGAAGCGACCAGGCCATGTTTTATTCCATGCATACTACTCTAGTTGTGCCTTCCATACGAGGGTGTGTGAAATTCAGAAATCGTAAATTATTATTCAAAAACATGTCAAGCAACAAGGGAAAATGATGTACAATGCAATGAAGACTCGTAAGGTCCGTTCAACTTCACTGCATTGCAGTGCAGTGCTGCATGCAGCCTACCAAATCGTCACTGCGATCACTTGCAGTACTGCAAAACGCACGCAATGCAGTACTGCAACGAAGTTAAAATGATTTTAACCTGGCGCTGCAGCAGATGGCAGTGGGGTTGGCAGTCAGTGGTGCTGCAGTCTATTGCCACATTTCCGCAAGTTTCTGCAAAAGCACTGCAACCCATGACCTGCAGTGACCTGGGATGACCTTGCAGTAAACGATTTAGGAGGCAGCGGAAGTGACGGACCAGCCGTGTAAATTACTGCACAGCACAGCAGTTGCGTGGAAGTATGAACGCGACCTTAGAGATTCAAAGCATAGATGATGCAACCGCCTTGTATTCTGCAAGAAGAAATGACAAACTAATAGAAGTAGAGGTCTGTTTTCCTGGCGAGAAATTAAAGCTTTGTGAGATGGAGATGTTTACAGCTCATTAACCTTTCTGAACCCTGAATCGGACCGAAATTTTACACATTTGCATGATTTAATGTGACATAGTTGTTGTTTTTTTTTGGTGCTTTGCTGCATAGCGGTCTTTTCGCCGCCTTCGGCTTCTCGCGTGGTTGTATTGTTGTAAGCTCACCCTGGTACGTCCTTTGGCATACTCCAACACGGAACATGGCCACTTGGCGAAAGTTAGTCGCGTTAAATGGCTGCAGTGAAGGAAACCAAAAAAGAGAAAGGGAATACCCCGCGAAAACATGCAGGCCAGCACATGGGTATTCCGCTGTTATTTCCCATGCATGAACATGTAAAATCGCCGGAGGCTATTCGGGTGAATTTTCTTCTGCAAGGCCGGCTGCTGGGTCGCTATCGCGGCCGGCTTCTTAACTTGAAAACTTTTCAAGCTTATAAAGTATAGCGCTTATGCTGCCGTGGCTTAATTCTCCAAAGATGACAGAATTGTAAAAAAGCCGTTAGTCATTGGGGACGAAGTCATTACACTTAATACTCGCAACGAAGTGTTTCGTGACATTTTTTAAAAGGGGCACAGTTATCAGTTCTGTTTAATTCTTTCTAGAGATACCATAGGCGTAAATCCCGGGGGGATGGGGTGGATATATCCCCCCCCCCAATATTTTGTGATTTGGCTAGCAGGGGGGGATGGTCAATTACGATCCCCCCCCAAGTTGATGACCATTCATGTGTTTTTGACCAAAAGAAAACCTACATGTTTACTTAATAGTTTAAAAAATGGTAAATTTATACGCGCTTCGCGCGCATTGTTCCAATTTAAAACTATATTTAATATTTCTTTAGGGTTGGAAATGGCAAATTTTTTGCCGCACATGTTGTAGAATGGATTGTTCAGCAAACCCCATTTCATTCATTAAACTTTCATCAACCCCCATCCCCCCCAAGTGTCAAAAAGAATTACGCCCCTGAGTAGATTAAGTACATTGTAACATGCAAATAGCGCACGAACGGTAGGTCAAGGACTCGTACCAAAAGTTCGTTGAACGAAAATCTCACTTTAATATGTAGGTGTGTGCTCTCTCGAGAATAATGATTATACGACAGTCTCTTCATTAGATACCTGTAAACAAATGTATTATGAATACTCGTTTTTCTTCTAAAAAAATTCTGACGTGTTGAAATAACTGCCCCTCCAACATGCCGTGCGGGGGCCCATGTGGGTTTTGTGTGGGTAAGCTGGGCTTTTGTGGGCCTTGTTTTTATGTGGTCTATTCCTAATGGGGCCCATGTGGGTTGGAAATGGGTAACCCATGATGGGTTAATGCCTCCTTGGGCCCATGTTGGGTTTTGTATGGAGCATGGTGGACATGGGTATCACGTGGGCTATTCCTGATGGCCCCATGTAGGCAACATTATGGGTGTTTATTGGGCTTACGTGTGTTGGTCCCATGTGGATTAATCTGGGCTACCAATCATTGGTTTTATAACCCCAAGTTAATGGTCAGTGGGGCCCAATTGGGTTTTTTCACGTGGGTTAATGGTTAATTCGTGGCAGGGGAATTACATGGGCTTTCTAAATGGGGCCAGTGTAGTTTGTTCAATGGTAACTTATAGGCTTCGTTACTTAGCCCCCCTTTAAGTGGTTTCCCAAATGGGGCCATTGGTAGGTTTTCAATGGTCAATGATGGAGTTTCTTTATTGGGCCTTTAAGTGGTTCCTCAGGGGGCATTGTAGGTTTTTCAATTGGCCGGCTGAGTTTATTTTACTCATATGCAGGATGCATGGGCCTTTCCGGCGGCCCATTTTTGAGCCCAGTGTGTGGTAAAATGTTTTCATTTTCCATTCTTTTGTATCAAATAATTATCTTAACTTTATTTAATATGTCAACTACCTCATCCTGTCGATATGAAGGCCATAACATACAAGTTTAAAATCATTTAACATTCAACCATCCTTTAAATTCTAATTTGAATGCCCGTTGGTCAGTAAGACAATGGTTCACTGGATAGAGCATCAGACTTTAGATCATGAGGTCCCCGGTTCGAACCAACCAATTACTTGTTGAAGGGGATTTTACCAACATTTTTACAAATAATTTCATGAGAATTGTACAGGTAAAAATCCACAAATGATGTAAGCAATCACTCACTCACTCACCTACATCCGTCGACATTTGCTGCCGGGCATTGATGACGGCTCTCAGAAGTGAGGTCCTGCCCTGAAGCCAGTTCCACCTGAAGGAGATCCCAGATAATGTTCTTCTCTAGACTCCTTTGGTTCTCTTCTCTTCCTTGTGAAGGTTTGTCCGTGGTGACAAGTTCAGACACTATCCCCCCTTTGGCTCTTTCATCATCCTTCAAACTGCAGTTCCTTGTTTTGTCTCCCCCTCACATTATTCTGATCTAAGCATTCTCGTTAGCCATCCATCCAGAGATTTTCTAAGTTTCCCAGTTATGGTCCAGTTTCACAACCATAATAGGACGCATTTCTAATACCCGTGGCTTTAGGCGAGTAGCATCACAACCAATGTAGTCGATTAATAGTCCCACCCTACACCCACCTACAATAATCCATCGATGGAAAGCTTATTATGTCTACTGTCAGATTAGGCATGATTGTGAAATTGCCATTTTGGCAGAAGATGGTTTTTTGGGTCATTTTAGCCAAAAACATACTTTTTGGGCAAAAATGAATTTTGGAAATATTGTATTTTTTGACATCTATAAGACAGGCCCCATCTATGTAAATAGGTTTTCAAGTTGATAATGTGGTTCCCAAAAGCGCACAATAAGCTTCTAAACTTTACAAAATATACAGTAAGTATAGGCGAGGCGCTATTGGGTGAAAATAACTTTTTTTTCTCAAATTCAGTTTCCTACACCTGAGAAATAGTTAAACGTTTAGCTTACACAAAACGTCCTGTGCTTATGCTCTACCTTGAGCTGAAAATACTTGATCTACCATTGGCATTCGGATTAGGTATGATGTGGTACTGCCAATATGAGCCAAAGTGATTTTTTGGGTCATTTTAGTTTTAGTCAAAAACATAATTTTGGGTAAAAATGATTTTTGAGATCTTGATATTTTTGACATCTATATAACATGCCCCGTCTATGCAAGAAGGTTTCATAACTATAGTGTGTCCCAGAAGCTCACGATAAGCTTCTAAAGTTGCCAAAATATATTAAGTATATGAAATTTGAGTGAAAATGTCATTTTTCTCAAATTTATGATTCCCAAACCTGAAAAGGACCTAAACCTTTGCATAACATTTAAAACAGTCATGTTTTTTGTTCTAAATTTACCTAATAATACCTGCAATACCATTCAGTTTAGTTCTGATTTTACACATGTCAAGTGGACTGAAGGTATTTTGGGCCATTTTAGTCAAAAATATCAATTTTGTTGAATAATAATGAAATTAAAAAAATATTTTTGAGATAATGGTGTTTTTAACACTATGTAACATTCCTTATAATAGTAAATTTTTTAAAAATATATCATGCCTTCGAACTTCAAAATAAGCCGTTTTAGAGAAAAATACAAAGAAGGTGATATTACTGTAAATATGTTTTTCTCAAAATCATGTTTATGAAAGCTACTTAATTTAAAACTTAAGTTACCTTTTCAAAATGTCCATATTTTATGCTTCAGACCCGGGGGGGGGTCAATTGCCATTGCCAGTGGTTATCATCGCGAACCACCGGGGGTTGCAAATTATGGCAAGTGTAAAATCCTACCCTCAACAAGTAATTGGCAATCTTTGTCAAATGGTTCTTGGTAGCATTTCTTTCTATGAAATGTGTTTCTGCGGTAGGCTGTACTGAATAGCTTACTACCTGCACAAAATAATGACCGGAATGACTAATACCAAATTAAGGTTCACAATCGGACCCTAATCATGGTAAGTTCAAGTCCCGGTGTGAAAGCAGATATAGTCCGGCGGAGCCACAGTCCGTGTCTCATCGACGATAACGGAATAAAGCCGTGAAACTATGTTACGTGAAGAGTCACTGAATCGATTGCCCTACTGATCACCATTGTTTCCCGGCTATGAGTACGCCGGACTATAATTACTTCTACACCGGTTTCAGTGTGAAAAATATACCTTTTTTCCACATTCAGTGTTTTTGCTGGCCCGTTTTCACGTACGGATGCATCGTGCACAATCTTGAAAAAAATACCCTTTTTACGTGTTTCTTTGGCGTGCATGATATCCCCTTGTCCAATGGAAAGTGATCTCCCCCCTCCGGGACTTCAAATGTATGTAAATCCTTTTTTTAAAGATGTTGGTATTTTTATCCGATGTTTGACATAACCTCTTCACTAAAGAAGTTAGGCGAGAAAATATTACATTCCTGATTATGTATATTACAGATACCTAAAATTATATTATTTTGTAGTATACAAATTGTGTAAGTTGGTTCATATGGTATGTCAACAATGCAAACCATTTTGACTGTTCACCTTATAGTTAAAAATATCGATGTGGGATCGCTTTTATTTTTAAATGAATTTTCTATCTCTGAGGCTTTTTTTTTGTCTAAAATGCAAATTTTCTAGTAAGTCAAAATAAATGACAAATGGTTTAAAATAGCCCATTTTTGATGCATTTCTATGTATCACTGTGTAAAAAAATGTCCGTAAATTACGGAAATTTCTGGCACAGTACTTTCCAGTCATTTTTAGGGTAAATTTACAGAAATTTCTGTCAATTAACGAACTTTGACAGTAATTTTACAGAATTTGTCTCATATTAGGAAAAAAAAATATGATATTTTTACAGAAATTTTTCCGTAATTAAAATTACGAACCAAAAAAAAAAGTCAGGAAATAATTGGCTGCCAGAATTTTTTGAATATTTTCCGAAATTAACATTTTGTAGCTATTTTTTATGTTTTTTTGTTTTTTATTTTTATTGTTTTCTAAAACAGATTTTCCGTAAATTACGGAAAATCTGTTTTTTAATTTACGGAATTTTTAACAGTGTATTGGCGTCTGTGTGATTTGGTTGGCTGCCGCACACTTTGCATCCCCTTGCTATGGCCCGGTCCTGCATGTTCATTTCAATTTTCCATATTTCATTGTAAAGTGCTAAAATATAGATGTAACATGAAGACTAAGCTCAAACTGTTGTAATTAATATATGAAGAATTTTAGACTTCAATATGTATGTGTGCCGTGTGGTTGAAGTCTAAAATATTCTCCATAATATCGATGTATATCAATGTATGAAATGGTTAATATGTCAATCACAATTGAAATGCTTATATTATATTCTAACAAAGTGTGCAATTAATAATTATTAGCTTTATTTCTCAGTTGTATCTCAAAAATTTACTAGTTGTAGTAACAGGCTCAAACATGTTGGTAATTAATATTATATGAAAATATTTAGACTTGCAGCAATATTTTATGTTGTTGGTGTGGTTGAAGTCTAAAATTCTTCGTCTTAATATCGATGTAGTAGCAATATATGAAAATGTTTAATATTCAATCACAATTGAAATGCGTTATTAAATTCTAACAAATTGCAATTAATAATTAATTAGCTGATTTTCAGTTTGTATCTCAAACAAAAATTTATCTAGTTGTATTAACAGGCTCAAACATGTTGGTAATAATCTTATGAGAATATTTTAGACCTTAAATATTTATGTTGTGGTGTGGTTGCAGTCTAAAATATTCGTCTTAATTAGATGTAGTAGCAATATATGAAATGGTTAATATGTCAATCACAATTGAAATGCTTATTAATTCTAACAAATTGCAATTAATAATTAATTAGCTTTAATTTCTCAGTTGTATCTCAAAAATTTATCTAGTTGTAGTAACAGTAGGATAGTAAGAGAAACATGGTAAGAGGCATTCATTTAAATATATATAAGAGTGGAAACAATAAAAAAAAAGGAAAATTGAGAGAAATAAAATGGAGAAGGCAAAGAGGACAGACAGGGGGTCGTACCCGAGAAAGAAAAGGGAAGGGGCGGAAAATAAGGACCGTGGTCCCAAATAGATCATCCATGAACAAAATAGTCATGCTTTTTGCCAATATTGATTGATACAATAGCTTCCATGCATAGTAATTGGTCCCAAATATGTCAATTATATTTTTTTGGCAATTAATTATACTTTTTGCAATTTTGGTGGACTTGAGCATTTGGTGTGTTCTTATAAAATCATTTTGATGAATGATGGATGAAGATGCTTTTGACTAAATTGGCCCAATTTGACATGTCAACATTATACCTAAACTGAATGCCAATGGTATTTCAAGTATTTTCAGCTAAATTTAGAGCATAAAACATGGATGTTTTGAATGTGTAGCTAAAGTTTAACTATTTTTTCAGGTTTTAGAAACATGAATTTGAGAAAAACGTATATTTTCACACAATATCGCCTATACTTACTGTATATTTTACAAACTTTAGAAGCTTATTATGCGCTTCTGGGACGCAATATATGTTCGAAACCTACTTACATAGATGGGGGCATGTAATATAGATGTCAAAAATACCAATATCTCAAAAATCATTTTTTGCCCCTAAATGTATGTTTTTGGACCTAAATGAACCAAAAACCACCTTCGGCCCACATAGGCAATTTCACATCATGACTAATCTGAAAGTAGACATAATAAGCTTTCCATTGATGTAGGATGTAGGTGTATGTAGGGTGGGACTATTGAACTCCTAAAATAAGCCATTTTTTGGAGTTCCAATACTCGTCTACTTGGAAGAGTGTCTTGGCAAGGCTGACCTCCAAATTTTTAACATTTTATTTTCCATGCCAGTGCCTTCCTTACTTTGACATCCTGCTGGGTTGTTTCTGACCAAAGATCCCAGATATTTGAAGTCGTTTACTTCCTCTAGCAGGCTGCCATCTACTGCCTTGATATCTACACATGTTGGCTGGTTGAATGCCATGAATTGGGTTTTCTTTGCATTCATGTGTAGACCCACATAGTGCTGCATTCTCAACATTGCTAAGCAGTTCTTGTGTTGTGCAGCTGTATCTGACAGAAGCGCAATGTCATCTGCAAAATCGAAGTCGGTTACATTCAAAGGACAAACACGTCGGTTTTTTCTTAGTGTAATATTAAAACCCAGCCTTTCATCGTTGCCCCGATAGCAGATCTAAGACAATAATTAAGGACTATTATGAATAGGTATGGTGCTAATGTGTCGCCTTGGAGTACTCCTGCCAGTATTTTCAAACCCATCAGTATCACCATCATTACTACTATTGACCTGGTGCCTTGATAGGTGTCCTCAAATGCATTGATTCGTACATCCGGGATGTCTTAGGCTTTCGGAATTTTTATAATTTTGACCCTATGGACGGTATCCAAAGCTTTTTGAAATCGATGAAGGTTTAGTTTACTATTGCAGGGAGATTTTTCTCTCCTATGCCCTCAATGATTCTTCTCAATGCCAGAATCCGTTCAATGGTGGACCGCTTTTCTTTGTAGCCACACCGATTTGGCCTAAGCTTTTCAATCTAAGTGTGGTCTGATTCTGTTTGATAGCATCTATTGTGTATGTTTTTGGCAACAATTGAGCTTAGACTTATCCCTTTAATTGGCTGTGAGGCTAAGATCACCACTCTTGGGTACTGGGATGAGATTTATAATGTTACCACTAGTTTGGTTTGTGTCGACTAAGAAGAGCTTGGTTGCAGAAGTCAAGAATGATTTCATCAATATTGCATCGTTTTAGGATTTCAGGTGGAATTCAATCCTCTCTCCATAACTTTTACCTTCTTTGATAGCATTCTTTGCCTTCATGTATTCTTCCTCATCAAAACAATCAGTTCTTATGGGCAGTTCTTCAAACATCGCTGGGGTTTCCTCATCCACTTTTGTAACTTGTGGAGGGTTCCCAAGAAACTTTTTGAAATGAGCATGCCAAAATTTTGCTTAATCGTTCTTCTTTGGTGTTGCCCTTTACGAGGGGTGATTGATAAGTTCTAAGCCTATTTTACACCGTCTACAGTTTCATTCTTCATATGAAAATTCCAGAAGTTTGCAGGTAATCAAACATTGAGAGTTTTGCCGGACCTATTGAGGCAATTACGCGAGAAAATTAAAGAGTTGAGGAGTTCCTTTTTCATCTTTGGGAAGAGATAGTAGTCAGACGGTGCCAAATCGGGGGTGAATAGGCTGGATGTTCTACCAGATTGAAGCCACACTGATGGATTGCAGTCATGGCTACCACAGACTTATGGACTGCGGCATTGTCATGATGGAAGACACCCCCGATGTCAGCTTTCCTTTCCTCAACTTTTTAATTTTCTCGCGTAATTGCTTCAATAGGTCCGGCAAAACGCTCAATGTTTGATTACCTGCAAGTTAAAAAATAGAACAGATATACACATGAAACTTCTGGAATTTGCATTTGAAGAATGAAACTGTAGACAGTGTAAATTGAACTTTGTAGCATATCTCTTTCTACCTTAGGCCTAGAACTTATCAATCACCCCTCGTAATATTCCATTTCTTGCTTTCTTTCTGCCATTAACATCATTAATGATGCTCAATGCAAGATGGTGCCTATTGTTAAAATCTGCTTCATACTCCTTGTAGTTTCTTTTCTATATATTCAGTATTTACCAATTCACAAGCTTTGTCCTGCAGATCATTCTTACTCTGTTGAAATTCCCAATAAGAGTCTGTGGTGTTTTCTAAGACATGATTTCATAGCATATTATCTTTCTATGTTCTTGGGGTTCTTTTTTGGATAGCTTGGGCATTAATTTTTTTTTTTTTTTTTTTTTTGGTCCGGCAAAACGCTCAATGTTTGATTACCTGCAAGTTAAAAAATAGAACAGATATACACATGAAACTTCTGGAATTTACATTTGAAGAATGAAACTGTAGACAGTGTAAATTGAACTTTGTAGCATATCTCTTTCTACCTTAGGCTTAGAACTTATCAATCACCCCTCGTAATATTCCATTTCTTTCTTTCTGCCATTAACATCATTAATGATGCTCAATGCAAGATGATGCCTATTGTTAAAATCTGCTTCATACTCCTTGTAGTTTCTTTTCTATATATTCAGTATTTACCAATTCAGTTCAGTTCATTTCAGTTCATTTCAGTTATTTATTTCCATAACATGTGACAAAACAAGTGACAAAACAATCAATAACATCAAGAGCTTTGTCCTGCAGATCATTCTTACTCTGTTGAAATTCCAAATAAGAGTCTGTGGTGTTTTCTAAGACATGATTTCATAGCATATTATCTTTCTATGTTCTTGGGGTTCTTTTTTGGATAGCTTGGGCATTAATTTATAAGCAACCTCCTTGTTGGCCTGAATCAGGCACCTTACCTTTCTGTAATTGGTCTTCGCAGTCACCGTCAGATAATATTGAATATCTGTTCTTTATTTCCAGAGTATATCTATCATGAAGATCGGGATCTGTTGCCAGCTTGCTCCAGTCATACTTTCCTTTGAGATACATTATTATGATTATTATTATTACTATTACTGGCTCTCAGACTGAGTCGGATTTTTGTTGTCACTATCCTGTGATCTGATCCAATACTTGCAAACGTGTTGTAAGCTTCAGTATATATTGATCACACTATTACGCCACTTTCTTCTGATCAACACATAGTCAAGTTGTACTCTGAATCCACTTAGCATAGAACACCATAATATCTAAGTAAAATGTTTTACCTGATTTAAGCAAATTTGTACCTAAATGAAGTCAATTAACTAATTAGGCTTTCTCGCTCATTCAGTTGGAAAACCTCTTTGTGTAAAATCAATACACACGTATTCATGGTATTATTGCGTTGTACCACACAGTGACCATTGAAAAATCCAAAAACTTGCAATTTTTTGTTTGGGGGGTTTGCGTCTTTCGGGCGTTCTATCTCAGCCATTTCTGCACGCTTTTTTACAAGCCAGGTATTAAATGAAAGAGCAAGACATAGGCAACAAAGTGTATATTTCGAAAACTTTCAAAATGGTCTGACTTTGGCAATATACTGATCGAAAAACATGTCGAGATACTTTTTGTGCCAGGTGTAGATGATATAGATGACAATTATGATTTTCCAATGAGGTATGATGGAATAAGATCATTGAGTGACGGTTTATTGTCTCCATATTCGTTCAGGCTGAAGAAAAAATAGAGCCATTGAGTGAGAAATTATTCATTTGTTCAAAATATTTTATACACGAGGGTCAATGGGTATAATAACAAACGCGATCTTTGGGTGACAGAAAGATGAAAAAAGGTCAATGTGGCTGGCCGCACATCAGAAAACATAAATGCAGATTCTACAGCAGTAGAATATAGCGAAGACACTCTGCAGTTTAAAGTCTTAAAAACATAGTGCTCATTTCTCTGGTTTTTCCCAAGCACAGTCCCTATTGTCTAGTGGATTAACTCTTCCCTGCGATAACGAATGGGACCAGGTTCGAGACTGTGTAGTTTTTGTCTTTAATTTAACTTAATGCATGCTGGTTAGTTCGAGTCTTTGTATTATCATTATTATCGTTGTTAATGGTGTTGTTGTTGTTGTTGGTATTACAGTTGGTATTACAAATGTTAATTATCGGTATCATTTAAAAAAACAGGAATAATTATTTAAAAACGTTGAACAAAATCAGTTAAAGACTTTCCAATGTTGTTTTTTTCTTATTAGTTTTCGTTGTTGTTGATATTACAAATGTTAATCGGTATCATTAAAAACAAGAATATTTATTTTGAAACGTTGCAATGAACAAAATCAGTTAAAGACTTTCCAGTCTTGGCTTTTCAGTTATACACTAGTTATATCCATGTCCATTGTATTACCTTGTCGAACACAAGCAGTACTAACGTCATGTACGTTTAAATGTCCCCTCTTTGTCGAATTTGGAGTCAAGCGGCAGACTTTATCCGTTCATTAACTCTTGAGTTCAAAAGACTTTCTCTTTTTTATTTGATATTCTCGTATTACGTTGCGTGTATGTCTTATTGAAGATGCTGCAGTAGTCTTAAAGAACGCAACGCTTACAAGGTATAATCCACAGATACCAATTTTCATCAAAAGTCGTTGTGCGGGATTCATTAATGCATCGTACAGAAAAAGCGTTCCGATACAAAAACGAAAAACGAAATACATAAGAAGAAAAAGGTACTGCATTAACAAAACATAGAGAGGATCCCAACGACTGTCGCGCATAAACCAGGTTAACATCAAGGGAGGTATGCTGATTTCTAGTCCAAATATCGCTGCCAAAGTCTCTGCTCCTGAATCGCCGTAATAAAGTGGGATAACCAAGCTGTATATAGTTACAAAATGGTGTACCCATAGTGTTAAAGTTTTAGAACCAAAATAATAGAGGTACCATCCGAGTTCAAAGAGATAAAATCCCAAACACACAGTCATTGTGAGTATCTGTCCGTCAGTAGATTTCTCCGCTGCAAAAGAAAATGAAAGAGCGATATTGATGATGTGTTTCGGTGGTAGTGACGTATGGTAAATTTTGGCCAATTTTGTAATATTTAGCCGATTGGTTTAAATTTTGATTTTACCAAGTCCCAAAGCCCCAAGTTAATAAGTAATTCAATTCATTGGTTTGGCGTATGGTGAAGAAAAATCGAAATCACATACACGCTACATAGTGGCGTATAGAACGTGCGCCATAGTAGGATACGGAAAATTAAAAAACAAAGTCCTATTACATACATACTGACGTATATTTTGTACACCACTTTGTCAAAGCATAGCAAAATGTCATAACACCCGATCTTGAAAACCAAAATGTTGACCTTTACATAGTGGCGTTTAGTCTTTGTTGCCATATTTTATGCATTTTAAGCCAATAGCGTGTATTGCAGAGCAAACCCCTGCCGTGATTGGATAAGTGTACAGAATTAGGTGACATACAAACTATACCTTTGTTAATCCTTGTGACCATATCAACAATTTGATATGCATTTCAACAAATTTGACCTCCTTTCATTTTTGACCCCTGTATAATCTTTCGTGACCCCTACCCCTTCAGAATGGATTATATTTTCGTGTATGTCATACTATGGGGTATAGTCCTGGTATAAATGCCTCTTTGACCTCCCAGGTGATACCGACGAACATTCGTGGCGTACCCACTAAAAGGTTTGGCAATCACAGCAATTGATGTTTTCAATGCAAAAATCCAAAGACTAATGAATTAAGTTCACACTTATTTTCTAGTCGGTCTAAAGCTAATCCTTTAATATGTTAAGAGAAAATCATTTAGATGGATTGTCAATCTCCAGCATTTAAGCTTGTTCAATCCTAGCTCCTCATTATCATGGTGAGCGTCATCAATAATGCCATGGAGGTAGAAATAGTTGGAGAGTGAACAAGTGCAATTTATCTGTTGGTTATAATATACAGTGGTGAATAGACAAATGTGACAATCTCCAACTGGGGTCCCCTTCGACAGAAGCCCAACACAGATCTTCAAACAAAAACACCTCTTCTGTCATATTAAAACTGCCGTTCAGTAAAATTAGATTATGACCTCGCCCCATTGTTCAATGTTTGGTGAGCTAATTTAACGCAATATACATGGTGATACTTTGGAGTCTTAAATGGAGTTTGCTGTCCAAGAGCAAAAAGTAATGCTTTTCCGAATACTTCCGGTATTAGATCTCCGATCATTGTTACATGTGGCCCAACTTGGCCCAATAAGAAGCTTTATTCAAAGTTTTAGACCAACGGATCTTTCGCTTTTTGACACTCAAAATTCCCGCATTTCCCCGCAAATATAAAGAATATAAATGTAATGAAAAATTTACTTGTAAAAATCCACTCAAAATATAATAGCCAATATTCAATTTTGAATTGTAATTCACGCTACAATGTGACAGCTATGAAATTACAGTTTTTTATCAATCTTCTGGTTACTGGGCACCAGAGGCTAAATTCTGTATGACGAAGTGAAGAGGCAATGATCGGTCCTGCCTCGTAAAGTCGGATAACACACATAACATCAAAAACACATTTCAAAAATTCCATCTATTGATTTCAACAATGGGATAATCCACTCCACTTTATATCTGCTCGAAGGGATTAGATTTCTGGTGTCCTCTCTCCACCTGCATGAAAATACCAATGAGTTACTTTTCCTCAAATGGGTGCTTCTCGACAGGCATTTACAAAGAAGCTGTATCAAGAGAACTATTCAATTATTTTTCCCTGATAATAACACCAGATGACGAAGAACACATGTACATGTACATTCAAATAAATTTCTTTTAGTTATTCACTGTTTATTTCGACGCTTTTTGGGTCACACTGTATAGGGCCCATTGCACAGGAGGTGGCAGACCTGTCCCAGGCTCCAGAACAACCCAAGCATGCAGAGAATACAAAAGGAATCCCATGCAGAAACATCTTAAATGTTCAGGTAAACCATGTGCATGTACTGTATTCTTCGCATGCTTGGATGATCTGGAGGGCAAACCACAACATAATTTATCTTCTGTGAAAGTACGCTATAAACAGCCCTGTTAAACAGCACTATCAAAATGTACAGAATATAAATACTTACGTGGAGTGGTAACAGGCCATAGATTATGGCGAATTTGATAATAGTACGAGAGTACAATGAGTACAACTCCGTTAATCAATACAATTAACAAGCAGTACCACAGTGCTTTCTTATGTGGAAAGGAAAGCCATGATATGTTGTATAAAATATACCAGAATAAGGTCATGGAAGTTACAGCCAGTGCAACGGTTGATCCAGTCACTTCATTTGACTTCATGTTGGTAGAAATTAGGCAGGAATCTGTAGATTCGTGGCTGTTCAGTGCAATCCCTGGGTGCAATTTTGAGAGACTTATGGTTGCGACATGCACCCGGGGACATGCATTAGTAATGATCAGCAATAATTCCATAATATCCTCAAATGGATGTATATATAGTTAGACACCCTAGCCTGCTAAAATAACAACAATGCACATATGTGTGTGAGAGCAGTTAATTTGGCATGCATTGTGGCAAACGCCGAAGTGTCTAACATGCACCGAGCACCAGATGTTCACATGTACATAGCCGTGATAGCGGAGCACATAGACAGCTCATATCAATGTTGATGTCGGTCTGCTCCGAAATGTATAGTAGGCATCCGGTCTGGCGTTCGTTTTCGTTTAGTTTTTTAAATTAATGTTTTTTAAATCACAAAACCTGTGAAGAAGATGTTGTCTTTTGCGATTTGTATGGACCGCAAATGACCTTTAACTTGGTGTGTATCCTGCGACCTGTTTAAACATACGGATTTTCCACAATGGATGTATGACCGGGGGTATGACCCAAGTTGGTTGCCAAATTCCCCAAACTATTCCAAACAGGCCTATCTTACAACTTAACCCGAAGACTGACTTTAACCGTGGTATACGTGACCTTTGACTTATAAACAAATGGATGGAGGTTCCCATTTCCATTTATAATCCACCGTTTGATTACAATGGAATTTCATTTCCTAAACAAACTTATTATACCACCTATTACAACTTGACCTCTAGCATTTGACATCAAGTATGTGATATTTGACCTTGTTAAATATAGGGGTTCTTATGTAGAGCTATGATCACGTTGTTGCAAGCAAGGACAGTGTTGCAATTTTATAACTTCTTAGAAAATTAAACTTAACCAGCCAATTACCACCTGACCTCAGATGGGGTCACATTATAGGGTAGGTAGGTCGAGCTGGAAGTAATTTGAAATGGATTGGGGATTCCCACAAATCCCAAAATTAAACCATTGGAGTTTAAAATATTCCCATTGTATTGATAACTAGCTCTTTGTCAAAAGACTGGGGTGGGGACTCAGAGAGGTTCGCAGCAAGTTGGTCCTTTAGCTAATAGTGCGTATAGTTTATCTTTCCACAGAGTAATACAGTTACAAGGTTGTAATACAGACTAATTGATAACACGCTTAGATTGTAACATTTCATGTACAAAATCACGACGTAACCGTTTCAAATGTTCAAGAACATGACAGTCATATAATCATTTGGAGGCTGACTTCTGGCTGGGCAAATCCATAATTTACCAGTCACCTGAGATAACAAAAATGTTCTTTTTATCAAGTTGAAAGTAAACAGTTGAAATTAATTAAGTTCTTAACAAGATCCACTTCTCCCTCACTCAGAACCCAATTGCATAATGCATTAAAACGGCAAAAAGTTGTATTTGGCATCATCAGCAGAACGATTCCCCATGCATATACGCATGAAATTATGAAATTATAAACCTTGTACATATGCCAAGATCCCATTGTAAAAAATTTGCCAAACAAAAGCTTCATTTTTGTGTCAATTTACTTTAAAGCGCCAAACAATAGTAACACAGATTAAACAAATTTCCATACCAAATTTATGCCCATTTTCAATAAAACAGCCGTTACGTCGAAAGCGCATTACAATCAAGCCACGATACACCACTTGGAACGAATTGGAAAGATCCACAATACTAGCCGTAAATAATTCAACTACCTCCCTGATTTTAACCACAATTCTGACATTCTTTTGTTGATCCGTTACCCAACAGTGGACATTATCCTATAATCTGTAAATTATTTTAAAAAAGTTTTTTACCATTTTCACAAAATATTAAATTTCTTCATTGGGACAGGTTAGAGCAGAGCAGGAAAAGAATATCATAGGGCCTTATTTACGGAATTCGTTTACCCCACTACAGAAAAGGTTTAACACTGACCTTTGGTAGTTAGTAGGACCCTCTACATCAATGTTGGTACACTGTTAAAAATGTCCGTAAATTAAGAAAAACAGATTTTCCGTAAATTTACGGAAAATCTGTTTTAGAAAACAATAAGAATAAAAAACAAAAAAACATAAAAAAAGTTAAGTACGGAAATATTTCAAAAATTTCTGGCAGCCACTATTTCCGGGAATTTTTTTTGGTTCCGTAAATTTTAATTACGGAAAAATTCTGTTAAATACACATTGTTTTCGAATATGAGACTAAATTCTGTAAAATTACTGTCAAGGTTCCGTTAATGAAGAGAAATTCTGATAAAGTTACCTAAAATGACTGGAAAAACTGCTGCCAGAAATTTCCGTAAATTTACGGAAATATTTGGAACCAGTGTACGGTAGTACTCTCAAATTGTGGCTCACTTTTCATTAGGGGCCAAATTTAAGTTTACACAGGGGCGTCAAATGCCCCAATCATGTTTAAATGTATGCCGTATTGTCCATCTAATCATAAGGAGTCCAAAACGTTATAGTTTGTACCACATACGACCAATTGGTTTGGAGAGTATAGGGTTAAAATGACAAAAAAATGGTAAAAAAGGTCAATCTCAATTGTACAGGGGTCACATTAAAAGTTAATCCGCTTATAAGTTAAATACTTGCCAAATTATGCCTGAGCTAAGAGGGACTCTACCCAGTATAGTTTTGATTATGTTTAATGCTTACTTACGGAAATAGGGTCAAAGAAGGTCAACACCAATTGGATTATGGTGCCCTATGACATATTTTGTCGCATAAATGGTAACATGCTTGAAGATGGTACAAGCTATTCATTATTTGACCACCATAAGACTAGTGACAACTTCTTTCAGTTTGTACCAAAATTGGAGGAACTCCTGATTTTTTTTGACCCATGTACAAAATTAGAAAGTGAACCTATTTTAACATTTTAGCCAGGTACCTATAACTTACCAAACCAATGGTCTAGATGTACAAATATACATTTTTGAATCCTTATGATAGCCGGCATATGGTGTAACATTTCAACATGATTGGAGCATTTTAAAAAAATTGACCCTGTGTAAACTAAATTGGCCCTATGAAAAAAGTGATACCACAATTTGAGAGTTATACCTACCTATGATGATGTAGAGGGTCCTACTAACTACCAAAGGTGTCAACCTTTTCTGTAGTGAGGGGGGTAAACGATGATGTTGACAGGGTCGAGCGCCTCTCTAATTCAGGTATAGTACACATAAAACTAACATGCCAAAAACAGATAGGGACAAATAAGAGACCAAAGACATCTAGGTAATATGTAGGCTAACTTTTACGATTGCCGTAACTTTAGTCAACATAACTGTCCTTACTACATGGGAATTTCATTGACTCGTACTCATTTTATTAAAACCACAAAGGGCACGGGGACAGGACAATGTCTTGGGAATCCACTCAGGCGTGTCAATGTCCGCTGTCTGCTGAGTCGTTAATTATAAAATCCTTCTGTTTACCCATACGGATGCTCATTTGGGCTTATCATTTCAGGTGAGGACTATGTACATAAAAAACTTCAATGTGCCAGGTCTCTTTAAAAGCAAAATATGAACCTGATACTAAGGCCTTCCATGTAAGTGACTTGCAAAACTTTGCGGTCTCCATCACCAGTAGAGCTACAGCTTGAGTCTCGGGCTCACAAATGTCTCGCCCAGACGAAAGAAAAAGAACAGACTAGTTTCTCCCAATGGGTGCATAGGTAGAAGGAACTCTGCTTCCCATCCCATCCAACAAATCTCTTAATGTTATTTCAATCTGCAGCAAAAACATTTTTATAATAATTATTATAGATATATATATATAGATATTAGTATATAGAGATATAACTATATATAATATATAGATTATATATAATATATATTTAGAGAGATATTATATATATATATATATATATTATATATATTTTACGATCTCCTGAATGGATTGAGCACTCTTAATTCAAAGATAGTCACCTGCTAATAATTATGTTTACTATGAGTGATTTATTATATATATTATATATATATATATATATATATATATATATATATATATATATATATATCTAATAATATCGTCGGGGTATTACATAGTGGACGGATGTTAACCAAAATACGAATTTTTGTTTCTGAGAAAATAGCATTTTGAAAAATCGCCGAAACTCTAGAGGCGTCCGCTACAATCCCCACCCCCCACATACCCCCACCCCCCCCCCCGATTCAAACAATCAAATCCGATTAAGAAACAAAATTAACAAGCAAATTTATGTAGGCTAATATACATGAATTCTACGATAAAATGGATGTAATACATGGAAAAGATACGGTCATATCCGGCACACCAAAAAATAGCAAATCGGCGATGATGTCTCTTCATGACATAGTGACGAGTTGAATTTCCCTATCTGAAGCGTTTTCAGCATCCGTCATTATGAAAAACCCCCAAAAAATTTTTTTCGGCGTTTTATGAACATCCGTCAAACCACCGTCCGTCATCGCGAATCTGGCTTATTTTGTTTATTACATAATGACGGTTGTTAGTGGATTCGCTTTCACCCTTTGAACTGTAAAAATATAATTTCTACAAACGATATGTAAAAATTAATTACAAGTTGGCTTGTGTCAGTTACAAATTTACGAGAAATATTTACTACAAAGTATTTACAAAGCCTTGGTGGGAAATCAGTATAACACTTCTTTGACAAGGGTTCAAATTCCGTCACTATGTAATACAACCAAGTCTCTGTTATGCCACATACGTCAAAATTGCAAAATTTGTAATTAAGATTATTAATTCATGAATTAATTGCAAGGTTAGGCACTTGGCATGCTTGAAGATTTGGTATCCTAGTACCATTTCCTGAAAAATGATAAAAATTCAACATCCGTCACTATGGTAATACACCCGGAACGATATTATATCTATATATATATATAATTATATATATATATATATATATATTATATATACCTATATTATATATTAAAAACGAACGTCCACCAGTGAAGTATATAGTAGACAAGAAATCAACACGACAAGTAGTAATGCAGCCGAGTATTTGGCACTACTACTCGCGTTTCGCCTTTCGGCTCTTCAGGTCAAGTCAATATTTATATACAATATTAATAAATATTAAATTTAAATATTAACAACTTGCCAAAAAAAGATGGAAATGAATGTACGAGGGTGCGTCGAGTGCGCAAATTGTTAAACACGTATTTCAATACGATAAATCGCAATCTCATCATAGTGCTCAGTTCACACTCCATAAAAAAGACGTTTTACACAATTTGGGTCACTCGCCAGTGGTGTACTGTGCATTTTCCAAAACCCCTACAGTCAGGGGTCACAGCTTCCGGACAAATTACAAAGTTTTGTTGACAGCTTTTCACCATCCCAGCATTCGACCGCGGCAAAGAGATATAGATCACAACGGTCTCGTGTTATGCACATGAAATCCCATCGAGTGCCCTCAGCTTTTGTCGAGTTGAATGGGTACTCGAATTAGGTAATTGGTGGTTTTCGCTTGGGTTTCCTCTTCTATTATGTCCATGGTTTCCCCACATATCACACCCAAACCCGACGCCAAAGCTATTTACGCGTCCGATTGTTTAGAATATATGTCAATAGTTTTGTCACGTTCCAAGGATACAAAAATATATATTTACCTCATCTACAATTATAGTTTAGTAGCTACCACAAAAATATATTCAAGTCATACTGGATAATCCATTTAGAATAGTCCTATGCCTATGACCGGGCAAGAGATTTATAGAATTAGTTTGCTAAATAGCAGATAATTTCCTGATCTTGAAACTTTATCAGCTTGTAGGACCTAATTCCATAAAAAGGGAAATGAAATCGTTATTGAAATTGACAATTGGTGACTTTCGACCTTTTAATACGCAAAAGATGCCACTTTGTCTGAAAACGTCATTTTTGGTGAAAAAAGGAGTGTGTGTTGATAACCAAAAGTGTTTATTTTATCTCTAAAAAACGTGTTTAAATTTGGTTTAGCATTTAAACACAAACTTGTGTTTAGATGGCTTAACGTTTAGTATTTAAACCACATCTAACACAAGTTTTGTGTTTAAATGCTAAACGTTAACCCATCTAAACCACCAAAGTTTAGCCAAGATTGCCAATGTGACCTATTTTTAAGGCGGGTGACAAACATGACTTCTCAAACTATAGGACTATATCTATTTGCCAACTTTGAGAAACTTCTTGAAAAAGTTGTGTATGTCCGCTTATTAACTTTATCACAAAAATAACACCCCCCCCCCCCCCCCTTTCTACTTCTCACCAATTTGGCTTTAGCCCACGAGATCTACTTTTATGGCAATCAACAATTTGTATTGCAACTATTGCACAAAATTCTTAGATAACAAGACGACATTACAATCGGTGTTCTTGATGTAAGCCAAGGCTTTGATACCATCAACCACGAAATTATTTTATCCAAACTTTATGATTATGGTATTAGGCCTTGCCAATGACTGGATGAGAAGCTACTTGAATGGCAGATATCAACGGTGATTTACAACAACACCATCTCTGACCCATGTCAGATTACGTGCGAGTTCCGCAGGGGCTCATACTTGGCGGACCCTCTTATTCTACTTTACATAACGATTTACCCCTCTGTTCTAAAATTCCACAGTTTATTTTATTGCAGATGACACAAATATTTTATTTTCCTTCCAGACACGCTTAAAATTGAGGAAATAACACTTAACACTGAAACTTAAACAAATATATAACTGGTTTTAAAACTAAATAAAATTCTCTAAATAAATACAGACTATTATATGATTTTAAAAATAAACATAGTAATACACCTAAAATTGGCATTACAATCAATTGACGATACTCCAATCATCAGGTTGACACAACCAAATCCCTTGGCCTATAATTGACTTTAATATTTCCTGGAATTCCAATACACAGCATGTATCTAAAATAGTTTGTATCCAAAATACATTGGTGGATTCGTAAGGTGCGTCTTATCTTCCCCAGCATTCTTAAGACTCATTACAATTCTCTCATTCTTCCCTATCTGTCATATGGTGCACTGATCTGGACTTATCCTAACACTCTAGTCTTGACTCTGTCTTTCTTCTTCAAAACGCGCATCCGTACCTGTACTATTTCTCTCTGGCTTGCCCACACTGATCCTCTTTTCATTTCTTTTTTCTACGCTTAAAGTGCGGCGACATCTACCAACTTCAACTTGCCTTTTTTTATGTACCAGTATCACCACCATCTTCTTCCACCGGATCTAGCTCTGAGACTTCTTCGACATTGACACTCTTTTCTCACACTATATACCAGCCATGCTACCGACCCCTTTATATACCGAACCAACACTGTTTTCTTGCCAGTATATGGGGACTGTAGTGAAGCGCTCTGTATGTGAGTTGTGCAAAATCCGGATAAATTGTGAATTTTGGTATACAATTACTTTATTCATTGATAACAAAAAAATTGATGGAAGCACTTGCCACACCCCCTTCATGGCCCCCAGCTTGGATTTCAAGGTTACACAGGGGTAAAATTTTTAAAATGTTCCTATGTGTTGAAAAGCACACCATGATTCATGATCTGGTTACAAGGATGCAAAAAAGGTATAGTTTATACTACCTTGAACTTATAGTTTAGGAATTATGGGGGTAACACTGTAAAAATGTAAAAAGTCAATTTGGGTTTGTACAGGGGTCAAAAATTAAAAGTGCTCCAATTTTTGTAAAATGTGGTTCACATTGTTGGTTTAGCTATAGCATGAAATATAGGAATCGTTTTGACTATCTTACGTGTCTGTTATTAACCAAATGGCGAATAAAGTCATAAGCTATTGGCAGCTATTGATCTATGACCTGTGACCTATTTTGTTTGATAACGGTGAAAACTAAGCATAACCAGATAAGGCAAACTATTCGTTATTTTTCAATCCCTTAAGCTAGGAAACAATTTGCACCACATATTACTGAATCACAGCACTTTTACTTTTGACCCATGTGCACACCAAAATTAAACTTTTTCACCATTTTTACCGTGTTTTTACGCGATAACTCCGGAACTATAAGCATAGATGTGTACACTATACCGTTTTTGAACCCTTGTGACCATACAAACACCATTGTGTGCTTTTTCGACACCCACAACTTTTAAATTTTTGAACCCCTGTATAACCTTGAAACCCAACGCCTGGGGCCCTTAAGGGGGGGGGGGGTTTGGCAAGTGCTTCCATCAATTTTATGGATTATCAATGCCAAAGTACTTGTGTGGACAAAAGTTCACAATTTTATCCGGAAGCGCACACTCTTACACTACATCCCCTGCTAGTATACCTCTCAAATCTCAAGGCCCTAGCTATTGATGCTGTAGATGACTTAACTTCTATATGTATGTCTTTCTTCTCCTTTCCCCCTCTTCTTTCGTATCTCATCATTGACTTTCATTTCATTCTTAATACCTGTCAGACATCATGTTTGTCCCTAGTTTGTCCCTGTCCTTTATATTTTGTCTCGTCTCCCCCCTCCCCCTTGTCTTTCGTATTTAAGTCATATCTCTAGTAACTTTTTCATTTTTTTACCCTTTTTGTAGAGGGCATTGTGACCTCACGCCTCGCGTTTAGCAGTGTCCTCGTCCCTTCACCATGTATGCATTCCGGAATACTGCTTTGTAGTGTTTATCTGAAATATTATTACTTTTATCATTACTTTTGGAAAATGTTTTCATTTAACCATAGTTCCTAAGTACTACTTTATTATTTGTATACAACCAAATAGTTCATCTCCGTACATAATATATATGGTTATCTATATATAAAGGTTTATCATCTGTTAATTTTGTATACATGTTTTGTGAAGAGACAAAAACAAATCTGAGAAATAAAATAAAAAATAAGTTATGTGTTTAAATGCTAAACGTTTAGTATTTAAACACATCTTAACACAAGTTTTGTGTTTAAATGCTAAACGTTAACCCATCTAAACACAAGTTTGTCCAGAATTTCTAAACACGTTTTTAGAGTGTAAAAGCAATAACTTTTGTGCCACAACCAAATTATTCCTCTTCTCAAAACTTTTTAAAATATTCCAATCATCCAGTTCTAAATGAAGTTATGCAACGAAATGTGCTTGACTTTTAGGAAACTTAGGACACTTATTTTTTTTTAACTCTATGTTCTGCAGTGCCACTTTTCTGAAAACGTCATTTTTGGAAAAAGGGAGTGTGTTGATACCTTATGTGTTTCTGAAAAGCAACAACTTTTGTGGTAGAGTCAATGTTTCTACACACTGGCCTTTGCAGAGAATAGGTTGCATTATTTCATTGCTATTCCTTTAGATTCCTTATTTTTTCACCATTCATTTCCTTTGTGTTATGCAGGGTGCCCCCTTATTGATAACATTAAATGCAAACCAAAAGGTAGTTAACTTGAAGTTTTGCAGAAACACTGAAGCTGATGAATGTGTCCACTACTGTTTATTAGCACTGAAGAATTTCTATGGGCTTCTCAATTTAGGCTACCATGCTATCGGGGGACAGGATGATGACTGCTGGGATTCTTGATGCGCGGGCTATTCAATTCAATGCTATGCATGCATACAAGCACTGTGTAGTCACAGTGATATACTTAATATGTTTACCCGGTCAACGAGATTATTTTTTAAAGTCACTCCTGCAATTCAATGGTTGTTTCTATAACAATGTTTTCAGTGAGTACACTGTTCTACACTTATTATTGTCAAGTTGCCGTGCTGAAAGTGGTAAGATATTATAAATAAATTACTTTTTCTGATAAAGCTAGATTGAAATTCGGTGTTTTATATCTTGATGTTGGGTTTGTTGTTAATAATATACTTCATTTGCTGAGAAAGAAGTGTCGCGTTTTGGGGGAATTTTAAGAAATATGCATTTGTCGACATTTCAGTGCGTACTCTGATATAGGCTTGGGCGTTTCTATTTTACATGTATATGTAGGGTGACGTCTGTGCGAACGTATTTTTTTTTTTTTTTTTTTTTTTTCATTCTTCAAATGAAAATTCCAGAAGTTTCATGTTTATATCTGTTCTATTTTTTAACTTGCAGGTAATCAAACATTGAGAGTTTTGTCGGACCTATTGAAGCATACGCGAGAAAATTAAAAAGATGAGGAGAGTAAAGCTGACATCGGGGGTGCTCTTCTATCATGACAATGCCACAGTCCATAAGTCTATGGTATAGCCATGATTGCAACTCCATCAGTGTGGCTTCAGTCTGGTAGAACATCCAGCCTATTCACCCGATTTGGCACCGTCTGACTACTATCTCTTCCCAAAGATGAAAAAGGAACTCCTCAACCTTTTCTCGCGTATTTTCTCGCGTATAATTTTCTCGCGTAATTGCTTCAATAGGTTCGGCAAAACTCTCAATGTTTGATTACCTGCAAGTTAAAAATAGAACAGATATACACACATGAAACTTATGGAAATTTCATTTGAAGAATAAAACTGTAGACGGTGTAAATTTGGACTTTGTAGCATATCTCTTTCTACCTTAGGCTTAGAACTTATCAATCACCCCTCGTAACTTGAAGTTTTGCAGAAACACTGAAGCTGATGAATGTGTGCGCTACGGTGTATTAACACAGAAGAATTTCTATGGGCTTCTCAATTTTGGCTACCATGCTATCGGGGGACAGGATGATGACTGCTGGGATTCTTGATGCGCGGGCTATTCAATTCAATGCTATGCATGCATACAAGCACTGTGTAGTCACAGTGATATACTTAATATGTTTACCCGGTCAACGAGATTATTTTTTAAAGTCACTCCTGCAATTCAATGGTTGTTTCTATAACAATGTTTTCAGTGAGTACACTGTTCTACACTTGTTATTGTCAAGTTGCCGTGCTGGTAAGATATTATAAATTAATTACTTTTCCTGATAACACTAAATTGAAGTTCAGCGTTTTCTAGCTTGGAGTTGGGTTTGTTGTTAATACTTCACTTGCTGAGAAAGAAGTGTCGCGTTTGGGAGAGGGGAATTTAAGAATTTTACACATTTGTCGACATTTCAGTGTGTACTCTAGTATAGGCTTGGGCGTTATTTCTATGACGTCTATGCGAACGTATTCATTTTCAATAAGTTATTAATACCTTGGAGACTTGGGTATATTTAATCGGAAATGAACGTTGATCCTTTCACACTTAATAAAGCTCTTTTTTGACAGCCATTGAATGATGGTTAGGTTGTTTTTCAATATCGTCATGATCACTGTACTAATATAAAAAAAATAAAAAAGGCGAATCTTTTTTCACTTTTGATTAAATTTAGAATGCTATTTTATTTCGAAATGAGTCCAATCCGTGCAAACATTTTGCTTCATTAATAAGCCATATACCTGCAACCCAGAGATGATTACGTCAATGTTTACTGCAAGAAGGCTCCCATATGCAATAGCTGCCATTTGTCAGTTGTGTTCTTATTAAGTGTTATACCTGCTAAATCTAACACCCGGCAGCTTTTGCAGATGGTGCTTTTTTTGCCCTAAACCCTCGATATCTCACTTGTTCTCACTCATTCTCACACACATACAACACACTGACTACTTACAATCACTTGCTCGATCAGCAGGCTCTATCCAGTAGTATGATGAATGTAAACTTTTTTTGCATGCGAGTATCAAAAATTCTTACAGCGAACATTTTACTGGGTCGCAGGTTAATGTAACCGACAAAATGGCAACGAGAATGTGGCTAATGACCAACTCTGTTGTATCTACCTGTCGAGCTTTTAGCTGCCTGCATGTTGGTGGTCAGTAATTTGGATATGCATGGCACTCTTAGTCATCAATACAAGAGTCATATTGCTACATCAATGCAGGTCACAGTGTCATATTGTACCGTTTCCCATGGATATATATTGGTTCGCACATTTTCTCAAAAGGATGATTCTTTAATGCAAGGAGTTTTCTGAATTACCAAATCGCCATGTTCTCAATTATTAGAGTACCGACAGTGAAATAGACTTCTCGGATTAGACTTCTTGGAAGTCTCCGAAGCAGACATCTCGGATCAATGAATGGAAATAATTGGTCTTATTTGTACGTCATTTCTGCTTTCGCTTGATCAATTAGAATTGGATTGGATGGAAATTGATGCTTGATTTTTTTTGCGACAACCAGACAGTGCAAAGATTCATGTGGTGACTATTATCAGTGGACGAGATCCTTCAATTTTTGTTCTAATTTCTATCATGCCGTTTCATTATGGCAGCGCCAGAAAAGGAGGGATAATGTCAGGGTGAGGGGAAATTACCTTAAATCAGTATGTGCGATGGTCAAACCCCTTCCTCATTTTCACATCTCTTATGCGGTTTTTCAAACCCCAGGTTCCAACTTTGGAGTAAAAAGATCCCAAACGTTTAACTTCTTAGCTAAATTTGGTATTTTTTTCAGGTTTACAACCTATTATTTCGCAAAAATTTCAATTCCCAATTGAGTAAAATTAAAACTTCAGTTCTGAAGACACAACATTCGCAAAAATCAGTTTCCAGGCTTCAAAATTACCTTTAAAATAAAACCGGAAAACAGAACGCATCTAAAATTCAAAATCTTTCTTTGCTTTTATTTGTCAACATACAGAGATGCGAAGTAATCAAATTAGGCTCTTATCTTCATAAATGGAAGGTCACAAAAACACACCCAGACCATCGTGATATTTGGAACTCCTTCCAAAGAAAATGACAACCTGTATGATAAATCATCAAAATTTCATGCATCATGAACAAATTTAAAAATGCAATTTGTTGACTATCTCAAAGCTTTTCATTTATACCGTATTCGCTTTTTTTTTTTTTTTTTTTTTTTTAGCTGCCTGCATGTTGGTGGTCAGTAATTTGGATATGCATGGCACTCTTAGTCATCAATACAAGAGTCATATTGCTACATCAATGCAGGTCACAGTGTCATATTGTACCGTTTCCCATGGATATATATTGGTTCGCACATTTTCTCAAAAGGATGATTCTTTAATGCAAGGAGTTTTCTGAATTACCAAATCGCCATGTTCTCAATTATAAGAGTACCGACAGTGAAATAGACTTCTCGGGTCAGACTTCTTGGAAGTCTCCGAAGCAGACATCTTGGATCAATGAATGGAAATAATTGGTCTTATTTGTACGTCATTTCTGCTTTCGCTTGATCAATTGGAATTGGATTGGATGGAAATTGATGCTTGCTTTTTTTGCGACAACCAGACAGTGCAAAGATTCATGTGGTGACTATTATTAGTGGACGAGATTCTTCAATTTCTGTTCTAATTTCTATCGTGCACTTTCATTATGGCAGCGCCAGAAAAGGAGGGATAATGTCAGGCTGAGGGGAAATGACCTTAAATCAGTATGTGCGATGGTCAAACCCCTTCCTCATTTTCACATCTCTTATGCGGTTTTTCAAACCCCAAACCCCAAGTTCCAACACGCTTCAGTTATTAAGACCCCACTTTGGAGTAAAAAGATCCCAAACGTTTAACTTCTTAGCCAAATTTGGTGTTTTTTTTTCAGGTTTACAACCTATTATTTCGCAAAAATTTCAATTCCCAATTTAGTCAAAATAAAATTTCAGTTCATAAGACACAACATTTGCAAAAATCAGTTTCCGGGCCTCCCAATTGAGTAAAATTAAAACTTCAGTTCTGAAGACACAACATTCGCAAAAATCAGTTTCCAGGCTTCAAAATTACCTTTAAAATAAAAAAGGAAAACAGAGCGCATCTAAAATTCAAATTTTTCTTTGCCTTTATTTGTCAACATACAGAGATGCGAAGTAATCAAATTAGGCTTTTATCATAAAGGGAAGGTCACAAAAACACACCCAGACCATCGTGATATTTGGAATCCCTTCCAAAGAAAATGACAACCTGTATGATAAATCATCAAAATTTCATGCATCATGAACAAATTTAAAAATGCAATTTGTTGACTATCTCAAAGCTTTTCATTTATACCGTATTCGCTTGTCCGCTCAAGTCATGAATTACTTGACCCTCATATCATCGTTAAAGAAAATTGAGTGAAGCTATGAAAATATGCCCCAATTGTCTGTGAACTCGTATTTGCTTTAATTGTGCAAGGGCAGTGACATTTGAAGAGCATTCGTCCTTGGGCAAACCAACTGAATTAGTTGAATTGACTCCGACTGTGATACACTGCAAATGACAGCGCTACTCACTTGAACCAACTGTCGGCGTCCATATTTCCCGACGAGGTATTCCAAATTACCAAGTAAACTGGTTGAAATCAAATCAACTCGATTTACAAGTGGAACCAATGGGTGGATACACTGGACCGTATACCCTAATATCAAATTATCCACTATAGTTTTTCAGTCAAGTTGCCTTACTTCGAGTATATCTCTCGGTTCCTGTTTTAAGTGTATGCGGTAGCATGAGGGAATAGAAGCCGATCTTGCAGAAGGATCGTTATCTTATCAAATTCCTGATTCCAATCTTTACTTCTCGCACTGTTGGAGCCTTCGTCTTTTGTAACTCAATACTTTTCGAACCAAGATACAAGGAACCGAGTATACCGACTTCAGAACTGCCGTTTGGTTTTCTAATACTACTGGAGGTATATTTTGGATCTTATCTACCACATCAAGACGATGATTAGAGGAGATGGTTCCGGGCAAGGAACGAACGTCCAAGTTCAACATGCTGAAATGGTTATTTAAACATCGGATACAAGAAGAAGCAAATGCGCGGCCTCGGGTTGAACATGGAGGATTTACGGTGGGATGTTGTTGTTATTATTATTATCAATATTATTATTATTATTATGATTGTTATTATTAGGCGCCATTATTATTACTATTATTATTATTATTATTGTGGGCCGCCACCTCTAGCTGGAGGCACTCTTAGCGTTCGGTTGTAAGCTGTATGATGTATGTCCCTCGTCAACAATTTTACCAAAAAAAAGTGAGCCCCAATTTTGTCAAACTTGGTATGTGGGTAGTGGTGTACACAAGTATTACTAATGCAAATTGTTGATGGTATATATGCATATTAATGAGCTAATTTGCATCCATTTTGATTGGTTAATATCAAAAAAGTGAACCTTGACCAGAACGCAAAGTCCAATTTTGATGACAAATTGTTATGTGCGTAGTGGTGGACACAAGTACTACTCATGCAAACTGTTGATGAGATATTATGCATATTAATGAGGTCATTTGAATATTTGTTTTGATTGGCCTAATAGCAAAAAATGTGGCCCTTGACCAGAACACAAAGTCCAATTTTGATGACATTTAGTATGTGCATGGGTAGTGGTGAACACTGTTATAGTATCCCCCTTTTTGTGATTAAAATATTATTTTATTTCTCTATTTTATTTGAGAAAAGATTTCTCGCGGGAAAAGTACTTGTTTATTAGGGAAGAGAAAATGGAAGTCCTCTAGTGCTATATTGAGATCATGCAGGTGTTGTTTACAACAAGTGAGAGATTGAGCTACTATAAGTTAGCCGGGGATTTTCCATCTGCTGTATATTTGCAAAACAGATTGCAAAATTAGGTAGTTTCCCATGATGTCGTTTATGTAAAATGATGCAATGCAGATGTCATTTATGTGAGTTCCAATTGGACCGAGTTAGGCATATGTTTATGCATGATACTGTAATGATTATTATTAGAGATATTTGGAATCTAGCTGTAAGATTATAAATAGTGCTCACTGGAAAGACTCTTGGCCAGTAGTTTAATTAAAATCTCCAAAAAAGGGTACATTGGTGCAGTACTTAGTGTCAGGACTTATTATATTTTTTGATGTCACGTGAGCGAAAAGCTATGATTATCCTGCCGTCGTCTTTGAAACCAAAAGTACTGGGAATCAAAATAGGATTCCAAATTGTGGTCCTGAAAGTGGACATTTGCGACATATGGAAATCGTGGTGATTATATCCTGGACTGATATACTGTGGAATATTAGTGTCGCCAAGGGACAACCCTATCGTCTTGAACTGCTGGACAAAGTTATCCTGAGGACTGAGAAGATTCACATGGAGTTTATTTCCCGTGGATTTATATGCTGTCATTTTGGAGTCTTCGCTGTGAGGACAAGTCATCTTTGAACTGCAACGCTTCTTTTAATTGCAGACATAAGTCGTCACATCTGAGTGGACTTGTATGTAAGACTGTAAGATCTTAACACTGAGTTTATCAATATTGAATTGCAATTGTGTTTTGGACATTCCAAATTCTTGAACCAATCAATCTGATTAAAATCACATTAAAACAGTGTTGTTATAATTCAGATCATTTGTGCACAAGGCTCATTTGTTTGTGTTTATAGACCGTATTCAATAGCCAGCCATGTTGGTGGATAAGATAGACGCATTCCAGTACTTCAATACATTCACCTGTCAATGATCCCTGTGCAATCGCTAAACATGGATCGATTGACAGCTTAATATATTGTAGTCCTGGAATGTATGCATCTTGTCCACCAACATGTCTGGTGGCTGACGTCATATTGAATACGGTCTACTGACTTGTCGCCCACGAGACGTCGTAACAACACAATGTTTACTCATGCAAACTGTTGATGGTATGCATATTAATGAGCTCATTTGTATATTTCTTCTGATCCAGTGCTCCACAGCTTATATTCTTTGAATATAGTGAGCGCAAAAGCCGAGAACCGGGAAATTCTAGCTAGTATTATAGTTGTTGTTGTTATTATATTATTATAATTATTATATCTAATCTAAGTCTATTGCTTAGTGTTCTTTTGGCTAAATTCCAGTATTAAAGTTAGGCATTTCGCCTAACTTATTGTTTTGCTGTTTCTTTCTTTTCTCGTGACCTCTGATTCTTGACCTCTGATGACCAAATTCACACAGACAGAGCAATAGTTAAGACATCGGGTGTACATAGAGTATGCTTTGTTTGGGGTCAAAGGTCACAAAATTAAAAAACAAATAACGAAATTTTCAAAATATGTCATGTGCTACAAAGGTATTTGTATTTCTTGAACGGGAAGTTAACTAATGAGCCAGGGTCCTGTATAACCATATATGTTCAATAAAACTATAGGCCTAACTGTTAATGTTGTTGACCTAAACCATGTAATGCTCGACACAATAAATTTGTAGTTTATCACTGTGCACCACTCATCTCTGAGATTAGTGCTGTGCACCAAGCATCAGGCGTGAGTGATGTTATATTAGCCTCCATTTTGTGATTAAAATATTATTTTATTTCTCAATTTTATTTGAGAAAAGATTTCTCACGGGAAAAAGTACTTGTTTATTATGGAATTCCCCTTGTGCTATATTGAGATCAGACCAGATGTTATTTACTAGCTAGATTGTGCAAGAGAAGAAATGGAATTCCCCAAAAGGCTAAATTTAGAAAATGAGTCAACTTGTTTATGCATTGAGATCAAAACAGATTGCAAAATTTGGGAGTTTCCCATGATGTTATTTATGTAAGATAGTGCAATGCAGATGATGTCATTTATGTGAATTCCAATTGATCAGTGCAAGGTTATGTTTATGTATGATGATGGTGTATGATTATTATAAGAAATATTGGTAAATTTAGCTGTGAGATAAATAGTGCTCACTGGAAAGACTCAGGGCCAGCAGCCAGCCAGTAACAAGTAGCTATAAGTTATTAGGCTGGGAAATATATGATATGACTTGGAGAAAATTGCAATAGATTTTTTTTTCACCACAATGCATTTCTATAAGGTCCCCAGAATGACATACTAAAAGTCCAGAAAAATCCAAGTGGTGGAAGTACACCTAATTTGCATAAATCCAAAATGGCCGCCAATTCATATGTTTTTACATTCATTTTGTTGTATAGCTAGTCCTAAATTACTGTTGCATCCCTTAAAATGAATATGTTTACACTAAATAAGTATATTATGCTTCATACGTTATATAGAAATACGTAACCTGATTGGTGGAAGCATAACTAATTTGCATAAATTCAAAATGGCCGCCAATTTTCAGACTTTTATTAACTTTTGCTGTATTTCTTCTACGATATAGATAGCTTTGCAGTACATACATTTACATTTCATAAGTGTATTATACTTCACATGTTGTATAAAACCCATTTGGCTGTCAATTCTACAGTTTTAACTTTATTTGATCAAACTTTGTGACACACAACTAACTTTTGATGGACTTTAAATTTATATTCCATATTAATCTAGTTTTCTACTGAATATCTCTTGTGTAAGCCGTGTGCCTTAATTTGTATACACCCGTGTGGCTGAAAAGTAGACACTGCACATAATATGTTGATAAAAATGTTATGTTCTGGTGGAGAATGATTATTCTAACACCGCCAACTGCAGTTTGATAGTAAGGGTCCACCTGCCTTCTACTCAAGCACTCATTGGGCGTTTACCTCTCCCGACCTGTCAACAGTCACCGAGGACATCCAATCCCGCTGCTCCAGAAAGATCATTCCTAGATTCACCAGATCAGGACACTGTCCTATCTTGGTTATCAGTGACATCAAGCAGCGGTGGATTTAAAGAAAAGGGCCTTGTCAGCAGCTCAAGGTGGGGCCCTTTAATGTCGTGGTTTAAGCTGCTTTAGTGCGACATGGGGGTGTCTGAGGGGGGATGTTCCCTCATCAAAAGTGAAGAAATTTTGATGCAAAGTTTTGATCGTTATGGTCACGCTGCTATTGACTATCGAAAACGATATGTGTGTAGTTGTGTTTTTACCTCAAGGACGCCAATGCAAATTGTTAAGGGAGCGTTTGCAAACACCTTTTTGGGGTGAATAAATCTGAATATTCAGGGCCGCCCTTTTTGGATCTCAACAAATCAGAGCACCCTTTTATAAGGGTAATACTCAACCCCACAGAAAATCATATAGGCCCCATTTTCACAAGCAACATTCAGATTGTTTTCATGGCTGTGGCCCCACCTTTGAATGGTCAAAGAATTTCAGGGCCCCTAGTTACAAGTGTTTGTGAATGGTTCCTATTTGATAACAGTGGGACATTATGTGGTGTGGGGCCCAGTGTCCAACACGGGCATGTTGATGACGGGAAAGGACACTATAGGCCCCATATAAATCATGAAGGGAAAAACACTGCGCCCGTGATTTTTTTTTTTCCCCTTTTCTATTTTTTAATTTTTTTTTTTGGTGGGGGCCCCAGAGAGCAATATTTTAGGGGACCCTGTCAGCAGCTGCTGACACTGCTGACTCTTAAATCTGCCACTCACATCAAGGTCACTCTCCGGCCTTTACAAAAAGAGATGCCAAGTGGCCAAAGTTCAAACAACTCATTAGCTTCTTCAGTCTTCTAACATCAACGACACGTATTCTGACTTCTGCTCTATGCTCCACCAAACAGCTAAACATTCCATTACAAGAGGCAGAACCCCTACACCCCCTGTTGGGACAAGGAATGTGACGAGGGGGAGATATCCAATATCAACTGTATACTACTTAAGCTGCAAGGCCTGGAACACCGTCAACAAGCTCACTGGTCGTAGCTGTCAAGTTAAGCAGTGTCCTGTCTCTGCAAATTGTATCGTATCAGAAAGTGGTAAGACCACACCCCACAGGCAAAACCAGCGCTCGTGCTGTTAACAAAGAGATTTAAAAACTTCTTCAAACCTCTCCACCGTCAAGTCCCATGTCTTAACCATTCGCCTATGATGAGATCACCGAAGCAATCAAAGTTTTCAAGAATGGGAAAGCTCCTGGCAATGACAGCATCCATACAGAATTCTGAAAGCATATGGCACCTGAAGCTGTGCGATGGCTCCAATTCTGTCTCTCTACTTCTATGGGATCATCAGCAATTCCCTCAAGATGGATGACTTCAAAGGTCAGTGTAATCCTGAAACCCAAGAAACCAGCAAGCGAGCCCAAGAGTTACAGACTCATCTCGCTGCTATCTCACACGTATAAGCTGCTTGGTAGACTGGTCCTCAGTAGGATCAATGATACGGTCAAGGCAAATCTACCCCTCACCCAAATTGACTTTCAAAGAGGTAAATCAACAACAGATCAGATAGCAAGATTTGCCAATGATATCGAGACAGCCTTCAAGAAGAAGCAGAAGTTTGGAGCAGTCTTTATTGATCTATCTGCTGCCTATGATACAGTCTGACATGGAGGTCTCTACCTTTAGCTACTCAAAATCTTCCCTGACGTCAAGCTTGTCAAGTTCATAATACTGGTCATCCCGGATCTTTCGTCCTGGGGACACCAAATGGGCAATGCCATACACTGTTAAAAATAAACTTGTAAAAAACAGGCATTTGACTGGCAGCTGGGACTCACTACATGCAGAACGTAAAATAACTGGAGCCGTAAAAATACGAAACTATTGCAGGGAACGTAAAATAACGGCGTAAAATCTCAGCTTCAACGTTATTGTTGGTTTTTGACTTGTTTAAACAATATTAAGAATTAAAACGTTATTACAATCCTCTGATAAAATTTTCACGTTGAAGCTATGGCATCTTAGGCTACAAACATTGTATTTACGTTACCACATGGTTGTAAAAAAGTTATATTTCAGGCAAACAATTTTGAGAAAAAAAGGCAATAAACAAAGGGAAAACGTGAAGAAATAAAGATTTAAACAGGTTTATACGCTTTGTTTTATATGGTAATGTACACATTCTAATGTCATCAATTACTTAATCATCATATGAATAAACTTAATACATGTACCTTACATAGATTCGAACCAGGCCTTAAGATTACAAGTCCTAAACCTTATCCACTACACTACATGACTTTACTGATATCAGACGCTAAAATTAAATATATAGATTGTGCATTTTTAATGACGTTACTTACGACGTTATTTAACACATTTTATAGGTAAAACATTTTCATAGTTCGTATTCTTACATTAAAAACAAGTAAGTTACAAAAGAACGTAATATTACGGAAAATATAATAACGGTCAGCGTATAAATATTAATTTTTTTCGAAATGAGTCCAATCCGTGCAAACATTTTGCTTCATTAATAAGCCATATACCTGCAACCCAGAGATGATTACGTCAATGTTTACTGCAAGAAGGCTCCCATATGCAATAGCTGCCATTTGTCAGTTGTGTTCTTATTAAGTGTTATACCTGCTAAATCTAACACCCGGCAGCTTTTGCAGATGGTGCTTTTTTTGCCCTAAACCCTCGATATCTCACTTGTTCTCACTCATTCTCACACACATACAACACACTGACTACTTACAATCACTTGCTCGATCAGCAGGCTCTATCCAGTAGTATGATGAATGTAAACTTTTTTTGCATGCGAGTATCAAAAATTCTTACAGCGAACATTTTACTGGGTCGCAGGTTAATGTAACCGACAAAATGGCAACGAGAATGTGGCTAATGACCAACTCTGTTGTATCTACCTGTCGAGCTTTTAGCTGCCTGCATGTTGGTGGTCAGTAATTTGGATATGCATGGCACTCTTAGTCATCAATACAAGAGTCATATTGCTACATCAATGCAGGTCACAGTGTCATATTGTACCGTTTCCCATGGATATATATTGGTTCGCACATTTTCTCAAAAGGATGATTCTTTAATGCAAGGAGTTTTCTGAATTACCAAATCGCCATGTTCTCAATTATTAGAGTACCGACAGTGAAATAGACTTCTCGGATTAGACTTCTTGGAAGTCTCCGAAGCAGACATCTCGGATCAATGAATGGAAATAATTGGTCTTATTTGTACGTCATTTCTGCTTTCGCTTGATCAATTAGAATTGGATTGGATGGGAAATAGATGCTTATTTTTGCGACAAACAGACAGTGCAAAGATCATGTGGTGGACTCTTATAGCTGGACGAGATCCTTCAATGTCGTTCTAATTTCTATCGTGTCACTTTCTTAGCAGCCGCCAGAAAAGGAGGGATAATGTCAGGGTGAGGGGAAATTTTCCTTAAATTCAGTAGGTGCAGATGCTCAAGCACTTCCTCATTTTCACATCTCTTATGCGGTTTTTCAAACCCCAAACCCCAAGTTCCAACACGCTTCAGTTATTAAGACCCCACTTTGGAGTAAAAAGATCCCAAACGTTTAACTTCTTAGCCAAATTTGGTGTTTTTTTTTCAGGTTTACAACCTATTATTTCGCAAAAATTTCAATTCCCAATTTAGTCAAAATAAAATTTCAGTTCATAAGACACAACATTTGCAAAAATCAGTTTCCGGGCCTCCCAATTGAGTAAAATTAAAACTTCAGTTCTGAAGACACAACATTCGCAAAAATCAGTTTCCAGGCTTCAAAATTACCTTTAAAATAAAAAAGGAAAACAGAGCGCATCTAAAATTCAAATTTTTCTTTGCCTTTATTTGTCAACATACAGAGATGCGAAGTAATCAAATTAGGCTTTTATCATAAAGGGAAGGTCACAAAAACACACCCAGACCATCGTGATATTTGGAATCCCTTCCAAAGAAAATGACAACCTGTATGATAAATCATCAAAATTTCATGCATCATGAACAAATTTAAAAATGCAATTTGTTGACTATCTCAAAGCTTTTCATTTATACCGTATTCGCTTGTCCGCTCAAGTCATGAATTACTTGACCCTCATATCATCGTTAAAGAAAATTGAGTGAAGCTATGAAAATATGCCCCAATTGTCTGTGAACTCGTATTTGCTTTAATTGTGCAAGGGCAGTGACATTTGAAGAGCATTCGTCCTTGGGCAAACCAACTGAATTAGTTGAATTGACTCCGACTGTGATACACTGCAAATGACAGCGCTACTCACTTGAACCAACTGTCGGCGTCCATATTTCCCGACGAGGTATTCCAATTACCAAGTAAACTGGTTGAAATCAAATCAACTCGATTTACAAGTGGAACCAATGGGTGGATACACTGGACCGTATACCCTAATATCAAATTATCCACTATAGTTTTTCAGTCAAGTTGCCTTACTTCGAGTATATCTCTCGGTTCCTGTTTTAAGTGTATGCGGTAGCATGAGGGAATAGAAGCCGATCTTGCAGAAGGATCGTTATCTTATCAAATTCCTGATTCCAATCTTTACTTCTCGCACTGTTGGAGCCTTCGTCTTTTGTAACTCAATACTTTTCGAACCAAGATACAAGGAACCGAGTATACCGACTTCAGAACTGCCGTTTGGTTTTCTAATACTACTGGAGGTATATTTTGGATCTTATCTACCACATCAAGACGATGATTAGAGGAGATGGTTCCGGGCAAGGAACGAACGTCCAAGTTCAACATGCTGAAATGGTTATTTAAACATCGGATACAAGAAGAAGCAAATGCGCGGCCTCGGGTTGAACATGGAGGATTTACGGTGGGATGTTGTTGTTATTATTATTATCAATATTATTATTATTATTATGATTGTTATTATTAGGCGCCATTATTATTACTATTATTATTATTATTATTGTGGGCCGCCACCTCTAGCTGGAGGCACTCTTAGCGTTCGGTTGTAAGCTGTATGATGTATGTCCCTCGTCAACAATTTTACCAAAAAAAAGTGAGCCCCAATTTTGTCAAACTTGGTATGTGGGTAGTGGTGTACACAAGTATTACTAATGCAAATTGTTGATGGTATATATGCATATTAATGAGCTAATTTGCATCCATTTTGATTGGTTAATATCAAAAAAGTGAACCTTGACCAGAACGCAAAGTCCAATTTTGATGACAAATTGTTATGTGCGTAGTGGTGGACACAAGTACTACTCATGCAAACTGTTGATGAGATATTATGCATATTAATGAGGTCATTTGAATATTTGTTTTGATTGGCCTAATAGCAAAAAATGTGGCCCTTGACCAGAACACAAAGTCCAATTTTGATGACATTTAGTATGTGCATGGGTAGTGGTGAACACTGTTATAGTATCCCCCTTTTTGTGATTAAAATATTATTTTATTTCTCTATTTTATTTGAGAAAAGATTTCTCGCGGGAAAAGTACTTTGTTTATTAGGGAAGAGAAAATGGAAGTCCTCTAGTGCTATATTGAGATCATGCAGGTGTTGTTTACAACAAGTGAGAGATTGAGCTACTATAAGTTAGCCGGGGATTTTCCATCTGCTGTATATTTGCAAAACAGATTGCAAAATTAGGTAGTTTCCCATGATGTCGTTTATGTAAAATGATGCAATGCAGATGTCATTTATGTGAGTTCCAATTGGACCGAGTTAGGCATATGTTTATGCATGATACTGTAATGATTATTATTAGAGATATTTGGAATCTAGCTGTAAGATTATAAATAGTGCTCACTGGAAAGACTCTTGGCCAGTAGTTTAATTAAAATCTCCAAAAAAGGGTACATTGGTGCAGTACTTAGTGTCAGGATGATTATATGTTTGATGTTCACGTGAGCGAAAAGCTATGATTATCCTGCCGTCGTCTTTGAAACCAAAAGTACTGGGAATCAAAATAGGATTCCAAATTGTGGTCCTGAAAGTGGACATTTGCGACATATGGAAATCGTGGTGATTATATCCTGGACTGATATACTGTGGAATATTAGTGTCGCCAAGGGACAACCCTATCGTCTTGAACTGCTGGACAAAGTTATCCTGAGGACTGAGAAGATTCACATGGAGTTTATTTCCCGTGGATTTATATGCTGTCATTTTGGAGTCTTCGCTGTGAGGACAAGTCATCTTTGAACTGCAACGCTTCTTTTAATTGCAGACATAAGTCGTCACATCTGAGTGGACTTGTATGTAAGACTGTAAGATCTTAACACTGAGTTTATCAATATTGAATTGCAATTGTGTTTTGGACATTCCAAATTCTTGAACCAATCAATCTGATTAAAATCACATTAAAACGTGTTGTTATAATTCAGATCATTTGTGCACAAGGCTCATTTGTTTGTGTTTATAGACCGTATTCAATAGCCAGCCATGTTGGTGGATAAGATAGACGCATTCCAGTACTTCAATACATTCACTGTCAATGATCCCTGTGCAATCGCTAAACATGGATCGATTGACAGCTTAATATATTGTAGTCCTGGAATGTATGCATCTTGTCCACCAACATGTCTGGTGGCTGACGTCATATTGAATACGGTCTACTGACTTGTCGCCCACGAGACGTCGTAACAACACAATGTTTACTCATGCAAACTGTTGATGGTATGCATATTAATGAGCTCATTTGTATATTTCTTCTGATCCAGTGCTCCACAGCTTATATTCTTTGAATATAGTGAGCGCAAAAGCCGAGAACCGGGAAATTCTAGCTAGTATTATAGTTGTTGTTGTTATTATATTATTATAATTATTATATCTAATCTAAGTCTATTGCTTAGTGTTCTTTTGGCTAAATTCCAGTATTAAAGTTAGGCATTTCGCCTAACTTATTGTTTTGCTGTTTCTTTCTTTTCTCTTGACCTCTGATTCTTGACCTCTGGTGACCAAATTCACACAGACAGAGCAATAGTTAAGACATCGGGTGTACATAGAGTATGCTTTGTTTGGGGTCAAAGGTCACAAAATTAAAAAACAAATAACGAAATTTTCAAAATATGTCATGTGCTACAAAGATATTTGTATTTCTTGAACGGGAAGTTAACTAATGAGCCAGGGTCCTGTATAACCATATATGTTCAATAAAACTATAGGCCTAACTGGTTAATGTTTTGACTAACCATGTAATGCTCGACACAATAAATTTTTAAAAAAAAAAAAAGGTTTTTGTTGTTTTTATCACTGTGCACCACTCATCTCTGAGATCAGTGCTGTGCACCAAGCATCAGGCGTGAGTGATGTTATATTAGCCTCCATTTTGTGATTAAAATATTATTTTATTTCTCACGGGAAAAAGTACTTGTTTATTATGGAATTCCCCTTGTGCTATATTGAGATCAGACCAGATGTTATTTACTAGCTAGATTGTGCAAGAGAAGAAATGGAATTCCCCAAAAGGCTAAATTTAGAAAAGGCGTTCAAAGTGGTTATGCATTGAGATCAAAACAGATTGCAAAATTTGGGAGTTTCCCATGATGTTATTATGTAAGATAGTGCAATGCAGATGATGTCATTTATGTGAATTCCAATTGATCAGTGCAAGGTTATGTTTATGTATGATGATGGTGTATGATTATTATAAGAAATATTGGTAAATTTAGCTGTGAGATAAATAGTGCTCACTGGAAAGACTCAGGGCCAGCAGCCAGCCAGTAACAAGTAGCTATAAGTTATTAGGCTGGGAAATATATGATATGACTTGGAGAAAATTGCAATAGATTTTTTTTTCATCACAATGCATTTCTATAAGGTCCCCAGAATGACATACTAAAAGTCCAGAAAAATCCAAGTGGTGGAAGTACACCTAATTTGCATAATCCAAAATGGCCGCCAATTCATATGTTTTTACATTCATTTTGTTGTATAGCTAGTCCTAAATTACTGTTGCATCCCTTAAAATGAATATGTTTACACTAAATAAGTATATTATGCTTCATACGTTATATAGAAATACGTAACCTGATTGGTGGAAGCATAACTAATTTGCATAAATTCAAAATGGCCGCCAATTTTCAGACTTTTATTAACTTTTGCTGTATTTCTTCTACGATATAGATAGCTTTGCAGTACATACATTTACATTTCATAAGTGTATTATACTTCACATGTTGTATAAAACCCATTTGGCTGTCAATTCTACAGTTTTACCTTTATTTGATCAAACTTTGTGACACACAACTAACTTTTGATGACTTTAAATTTATATTCCATATTAATCTAGTTTTCTACTGAATATCTCTTGTGTAAGCCGTGTGCCTTAATTTGTATACACCCGTGTGGCTGAAAAGTAGACACTGCACATAATATGTTGATAAAAATGTTATGTTCTGGTGGAGAATGATTATTCTAACACCGCCAACTGCAGTTTGATAGTAAGGGTCCACCTGCCTTCTACCCAAGCACTCATTGGGCGTTTACCTCTCCCGACCTGTCAACAGTCACCGAGGACATCCAATCCCGCTGCTCCAGAAAGATCATTCCTAGATTCACCAGATCAGGACACTGTCCTATCTTGGTTATCGGTGACATCAAGCAGCGGTGGATTTAAAGAAAAGGGCCTTGTCAGCAGCTCAAGGTGGGGCCCTTTAATGTCGTGGTTTAAGCTGCTTTAGTGCGACATGGGGGTGTCTGAGGGGGGATGTTCCCTCATCAAAAGTGAAGAAATTTTGATGCAAAGTTTTGATCGTTATGGTCACGCTGCTATTGACTATCGAAAACGATATGTGTGTAGTTGTGTTTTTACCTCAAGGACGCCAATGCAAATTGTTAAGGGAGCGTTTGCAAACACCTTTTTGGGGTGAATAAATCTGAATATTCAGGGCCGCCCTTTTTGGATCTCAACAAATCAGAGCACCCTTTTATAAGGGTAATACTCAACCCCACAGAAAATCATATAGGCCCCATTTTCACAAGCAACATTCAGATTGTTTTCATGGCTGTGGCCCCACCTTTGAATGGTCAAAGAATTTCAGGGCCCCTAGTTACAAGTGTTTGTGAATGGTTCCTATTTGATAACAGTGGGACATTATGTGGTGTGGGGCCCAGTGTCCAACACGGGCATGTTGATGATGGGAAAGGACACTATAGGCCCCATATAAATCATGAAGGGAAAAACACTGCGCCCGTGATTTTTTTTTTTCCTTTTCTATTTTTTAATTTTTTTTTTTTGGTGGGGGCCCCAGAGAGCAATATTTTAGGGGACCCTGTCAGCAGCTGCTGACACTGCTGACTCTTAAATCTGCCACTCACATCAAGGTCACTCTCCGGCCTTTACAAAAAGAGATGCCAAGTGGCCAAAGTTCAAACAACTCATTAGCTTCTTCAGTCTTCTAACATCAACGACACGTATTCTGACTTCTGCTCTATGCTCCACCAAACAGCTAAACATTCCATTACAAGAGGCAGAACCCCTACACCCCCTGTTGGGACAAGGAATGTGATGAGGGGGAGATATCCAATATCAACTGTATACTACTTAAGCTGCAAGGCCTGGAACACCGTCAACAAGCTCACTGGTCGTAGCTGTCAAGTTAAGCAGTGTCCTGTCTCTGCAAATTGTATCGTATCAGAAAGTGGTAAGACCACACCCCACAGGCAAAACCAGCGCTCGTGCTGTTAACAAAGAGATTTAAAAACTTCTTCAAACCTCTCCACCGTCAAGTCCCATGTCTTAACCATTCGCCTATGATGAGATCACCGAAGCAATCAAAGTTTTCAAGAATGGGAAAGCTCCTGGCAATGACAGCATCCATACAGAATTCTGAAAGCATATGGCACCTGAAGCTGTGCGATGGCTCCAATTCTGTCTCTCTACTTCTATGGGATCATCAGCAATTCCCTCAAGATGGATGACTTCAAAGGTCAGTGTAATCCTGAAACCCAAGAAACCAGCAAGCGAGCCCAAGAGTTACAGACTCATCTCGCTGCTATCTCACACGTATAAGCTGCTTGGTAGACTGGTCCTCAGTAGGATCAATGATACGGTCAAGGCAAATCTACCCCTCACCCAAATTGACTTTCAAAGAGGTAAATCAACAACAGATCAGATAGCAAGATTTGCCAATGATATCGAGACAGCCGTCAAGAAGAAGCAGAAGTTTGGAGCAGTCTTTATTGATCTATCTGCTGCCTATATGATACAGTCTGACATGGAGGTCTCTACCTTTAGCTACTCAAAATCTTCCCTGACGTCAAGCTTGTCAAGTTCATAATACTGGTCATCCCGGATCTTTCGTCCTGGGGACACCAAATGGGCAATGCCATACACTGTTAAAAATAAACTTGTAAAAAACAGGCATTTGACTGGCAGCTGGGACTCACTACATGCAGAACGTAAAATAACTGGAGCCGTAAAAATACGAAACTATTGCAGGGAACGTAAAATAACGGCGTAAAATCTCAGCTTCAACGTTATTGTTGGTTTTTGACTTGTTTAAACAATATTAAGAATTAAAACGTTATTACAATCCTCTGATCAAATTTTCACGTTGAAGCTATGGCATCTTAGGCTACAAACATTGTATTTACGTTACCACATGGTTGTAAAAAAGTTATATTTCAGGCAAACAATTTTGAGAAAAAAAGGCAATAAACAAAGGGAAAACGTGAAGAAATAAAGATTTAAACAGGTTTATACGCTTTGTTTTATATGGTAATGTACACATTCTAATGTCATCAATTACTTAATCATCATATGAATAAACTTAATAGATGTACCTTACATAGATTCGAACCAGGCCTTAAGATTACAAGTCCTAAACCTTATCCACTACACTACATGACTTTACTGATATCAGACGCTAAAATTAAATATATAGATTGTGCATTTTAATGACGTTACTTACGACGTTATTTAACACATTTTATAGGTAAAACATTTTCATAGTTCGTATTCTTACATTAAAAACAAGTAAGTTACAAAAGAACGTAATATTACGGAAAATATAATAACGGTCAGCGTATAAATATTAATTTTTTTCAAAATGTGTAGTATTATTTTTAGCCACTGTTTATTTACATTTTTCTACTTCCAATGTAATTTTATGTTAGGTATAGGTAATAAAGCGTGAAGATTATTGAATAATTGGGGTGTACCGTAATTTTAAAGGTAAAGTCTGGTAAAATTAGGAACATTTTAACAGTGTAGAAAGCCCAAACTTCGGAATGGTGCCCCACAAGGTTATGTCCTGGCACCCAGTCTCTTCAACATTTATAACTCAGATATGCCGAACGAAGTTTCTTCGCAGTACTCCTACGCAGACGATACGGTACTTTGAATAGCTGCTGATTCCTTTGAGGCCTTGGTGCTTCTAAGGCCTCAAAAACCATATCACTGCAAGCCAATTCTTCCACCGATGGCACTTGAAAACTCAGCAAATCCAAGACTGTCGGCTCTATTTTCCACCTTGCAAACCACTGTGCTAAAATAGAAATTAACATCACTGTATAGACGAAAAACAAAATTGTCACGCGATCCAACACAAAAGAGTCTTCTGTCAACCTCCTCAGAAGGCTCGCAGGGGCTGGATGGGGTGCATCCTTTGACACTTTGCACACATCAACTGTTGCTTTGGCATACTCAACTGCTGAATACGCTGCACCAGTATGGAGTCACAGTGCATTCACACAAGATTGATGTAATTCTGAATGATGCAATGAGACCTGTTAGCGGTTGCTTTTTGGCGACGTCTGTAGAATATCTTCCAATTCTGTCTGGCATACCTCCTGCAAACCTTTGGAGAATCCTTCAGACGGTCAAGGTCACCAAGAAGTGTGACGAACATGGTAACCTATTCCCCCTACCAACACTATTTAAGGATCAGAGAATTCCACGGAATCACTTTGCTACCCAATCCACGACACTGCAGTCGCAGCATCCCCATGGATCATCGTGGATCAACACCAGATGGTCGGAGCAATGGTCATCTTCTACCTTGAACCTAAAGCAGTTTGTTGACAGCCTACCTAACAAGCCCAAAGATAGGAAAGCACGGGTCAACCTCAATGGAGAGGACCGCACACAATTAGCCACGTCATTGATCGGATGACTGTGAGGTCTTAACTCAATTGAAAGACCTGGATTCTTGATGGTAATTTGATATCGCCGAAGAAAAAGCTTTTCGATTGAAAAACTAATTCTCGATTAAGAAATTGGAATCTCGATTGAAGATCCTGGTGTACCATTTGAAAAACTCGGATTCTCAGTCGATAAAACTGGATTCTCAAAACTTGGTGTATTGAAAAATACATCGGTCCTCGGAACGCATGTGCCACCTGCCGTCGCGGTTTGTAATGATAGGCCTCATAATGACCTGGATTCTCTTCAAACTAAACTTTTTTCAATATTTTAACATTTATGTTTATATGATATGTGGATTTTATATTTTGCATGCTGTCATTTTGGAGTCTTCGCTGCGAGGACATACCATCGTTGAACTGCAATGCTTCTTTTTACTCTGGACATTAGAGAAATTGAAACCTTAAGTATATACATCGTATGTTATAAAAGGCATTGAGTGTAATTATAATTTTGTTTTGTCATACCAAATTCTTGAACCAATCTGATTAAAATCATTAAACCTGTGTTATTATATAAAATTTAGATCATTTGTGCACAAGGCTCATTTGTTTGTGTTTAAAGGGTATTTCTGACCTTTGACGTCCACGAGACATCATCACAGTGAACAAAGTATTTTTTGCGAGTTCCTGGATGCGAGTTGAGATTTTGGAGTTGTCACATGCGAGTTGCGAGTTCTCATATGTGCGAGTTACTTTCCTTTATCAAGTATTTTAAACCGATCTACCTGATTTCACAATCATGATTTTCTATACAGCATACCAACAAAGTTTTAATTGTAGCAGGTATTCAATTTCCATTGTTGTTGTTGCCAGGCTAAGTGACGACTGTACTACTAATTGTCACGAAAACAAAGGCCTGGTTTTTGTTATACCCTTCCTACAAGTAATTTAGCTTTAATAATATTTCACACAAAAGTGATGCAGATGAGAAAACTTCACTGATATAAAACTCTGTTTGTCATATTAAAGGTATATCAAGAAATTTCACATCATGTTGCTAAAAATGATGTATGTAATCCTTATCTTCCATAATATTCCCATTAAGGGAAGTTAAGCTTAAAGTAGGCCTATTTGTCTTTTTCTACAAACATTTTTTAAATTTCTATGGCTCCAGAAGGCCTCTTAAAATTAATTAATAGCTTATCCCAAAGTGAGGATGGAGGGTAAGTTTTTTATTTTTTACAATGACACTACAAATATTACTGTTTCCCAAAAATTCATGTTACCATCAACTTTCATCATCCGTATCCAGAGAAATGGTGAGGCATTTTTATTTTAAATTTTTGAGGAATAGACCCCCTAGATGTCTCAAAAATCACATAAAAAACAACAATAAAAAAGTAAAATTTAAGAAATTTAAAATAAAAAAAAAATTGATGGCCTTTTCTAAATTAACTTGGGAACAGTGGATGTCTTATGACCGCGTCATATGGTGATCTACTTTTTACAATGTCATTGTGGCTGGACAAACTTTAGTGCTACGGCTGTGCATAAGCATGCGTAAAAACATATTTACCAGGCATGTCTCGTTCACTCTCAAACTGTGCTATTTACGGAATACTATATGAACTATGGCATGGTTTAAAAATTAAAAGGCAACAAAATACACTAGACTTGACTTGAGGAGAAGGCAGCCACCAACCTAGAACTGACATCAAGGAATCATTGAAATACTAAAGTTAGCACAACAGTTTGTGTTTGCCACAGTTCCGAATTTGGAACTTGCCAGTGCTTGAGTCTGAGACAGTTGCGTGGAAATCGGAGCATTTGGCGTTTTAATACATGCTACTGTGGCTTTTGGCAAACCGTTTTAAGCAAGAAGGCGTCGCCTGTGGAACTTACAGGTAAGTTTGACTATAAGTGACCAAGTAGATTTTTTTAATTTTCTCTCAAATTTCAACATGGATCGGTTTGTACTGTATTTGTAGACCACCTAACGAGAAATGTTCGAGGTTTAAAAGAAAACTGCAAACCTTGTTTTGAACTTGCCTGCTTCGTAATCGTTCGCCCCCCCCCATAATAAACCCTGCATTGAATTTTGGTCTTTCACAACAGAAAATACTAGATCATCACCTTACTACTACATAAACCGGACTATTCAGCTTCTCCACTTCATGTGTGATTTAATACATTGGTAAGCATTCCATATGCAAAAAACGGGGTTCCGACAAAAATTGGGGGTGCTCCTCTCTGAATTTCCTCACTCTCTTTAAACGTGGATGCTCAATTTTGTCATACGGGTTTATCTAGTAAACCTTGTAGACTAGTTTTCATCTTGATTGTAATATGAGCTTGACTCAAAAACAAAAATGCATATTTGTACCAAGGCTTGAAATAAGCAGGGAACTGGTAGTAACTATAAAACCCCTGCAGGTCAGAAATCCAGATTTCAGATTTTTATCTGAATTCAGACTCCCAAATTTTCTGCAGTTTTATTTTCTTTCAAGCCTGTTTGGGTCTTTTTTTTTTATAGCCCCAAATTTTGCACTGTTTCATATTTTTTGGGTAACACTCTTACTGGCAAAAAATGGCCATCTCTGCCTGCAAAATGCCCCTGGTTCTGAAATAAAACTGTACATTTGTATCCTATACCAGCTTGCCAAGGGCAATAAAATGTAAAACCACCAAAAATTGCTCCTAGATCCTTATTTCAATTCCAAAGCCCGTTTGTAAAGTTTTGCACCGATATTTTCAAGCCATGTTATGTAGAGCTTAAAAATGTTGATTTTGGTAAAGTCCCATAGTTACTGGTAAAAATTAATCTTAGTCAACCAAAATGGTTCAAATTTTTTCGTCAAAACCAAACCAACATCTTTTAGTCTAAGATTTCACGGGTAATGAAGAAATGGAGCTTTCTTTCTTCAGACACCAAAATGTTGACCACTTTCCTGGTAATCGGGGGTTCTGGGGACAAGGCTATGGTGATCGGGCCATGGCCCTTTAAACGCTGACTAAGAAATTTTCCCGGGATTGGTGCCCTCAATTTTTCTAAAAAAAAATCATGTTTTTGCCTTAAATTAGAACCGGCAGCCAGAAGTTTGATCAAACAAAGATTACCATATCCTGAATCGGAAATTCATAGAAAATATTACTTTTGCAAATCTGAATGTTTGCCGAGACCCCTGCTGCGTGTTTGCCCCCAGGAGAGGGTAAAGTTACTACGGGGGTCAATGTTTTACTACTCTAATCAATGTATATAGCTCAATTGTTCCTTAGGTAAACCATGAGTAAGAAGTCATTGGGTCACACAATGGTGGTGGTGCTTTCTTTCCAAGATGGGGAATAGGGTTATAAGGTCATTCGTTTATTCAAGAAGGTCATGTTTGCAATGTCCAGATTACTTGTAAATATAATCGAAAAAAAATGATTTAATGAACGGATTCAAAATATGCTTTTTTATTTGCATTGGTTGGTTTTCCTTTGAATAGTGAGGGGTATAATGTCCCCATCCCAATAGAGTCCTACAGGGATTTTTGTACCCCTCCCATTATAACAACAAGAAGATGCTGAAAGTTGCAAGATCATTTCATTTTTGAATCAGTACATTAAACTTCTTTTTAAATATGTTTTACAAAAAATTTAGGTATTGCCAAAGGTGGCCTTTCTTGATAAACAAATGACCTTTATGCCAATTTTTCCCAAATACTCTTGGAAAGGAACACCACACGCATATGAGCATGTGACCCAATTGAATTTTTGACTCCCGGTTACCTAAGATAATTTGAGCTATATTTCATAGATTTAGCGCGTTCAAACATTAGACCCCCACTATTACCTTTACCCCGCTCCTGGGGCCAAACGCAGTGCTCTCCGGCAGACATTCAGATTCCCCCACCCCCCCCGCAAAAGTTTATATTTTTCTCTGAATTTTCCCGTGTTCAGATATTGTATCTCGTTCGTAATAATCAAACCTTCTGGGCTGCTGCTCTAATAATGCTTTCCATAATAAATCACGGTGTGAAATAGCTAAGCTCAAGTTAATGTGACGGTCCTTCTTTAAAAAATCACAAATTTTTGTAAGTTAAATCCCAAATCCGGAAATTTCAGGTTATCACAGTATCCTATTGTATGGTACTGTTATACTACCAGAAATGTTTACTACATCAAAACGTACAAATCTAATTTCATCTCAAACTTTGAATTGAGCAATTTTTAGGTGACTATCTTTTAGTTATAGTTGACTATTTCTTAATTAACTATAATAAACAAATTTATTTTGAAATCTCTGAGTCGCCTTAAAGCACAGTGACTCACCTGAAAGAGTCAAATTTAATTTTGCAGGAATACCTTAAAGTGAAGGATAAGTCCTAGAATTCTCCTTTAGAAGTTACTTCTTACAATAAAAATGATGGAAAAGGAAGAACACGTACTTGTTGAAAAATATGAATCTCCATTCACTGTATGTTTTTGTAGTAAGTTTTCGTACGACTTTGTCCGTATGGACATTAAATATCTGATTTTGTACTTATTAGACTGCTTTTGATCTTACACTTGCAGAATGTACAGTAACATTACAAAATCTGATTTTTGATGATTTTTCTGATTTTATGATATTAAGCAAACACTGATAGTGCCTTTATTTAACGCAGGGATGAGTTAAGCATAGAACTGAGGTGATTACACGTACCAAAATTTAATCTCATAAGATCACCCCTCACCCCTGTCCATCGCATTTTTAACAAAACAACTTTTCTGAAATGTTTAAGGGTACGTCTGCAACATACCAGCTGAAGAATAAGTTTTGGTATCGTAAATTTTATTTCTTATGTCTTTTACAACATCGCTAATCCGCTAAATAATTGTCTGACAATTTTGCAGTACAAGTTGAAATTTTTAAAAAATACTTCATTTTAGGAAAATGACATCGCAAACATTGGCTGGCACTTATAAGTTCAAAGGTTTAGTATGGCAGTTTTGGCTATTGTGAAATATATTCTGGGAACTTTTTAGTTAACAAAGATAAATAAAAATCAACAAAATCAAGCTAAAAACATGATGAAGGGTCATTGGTATAGCCAATAGGTGGCAATATGAGACAAGGGGACTCCATGGAGGCAAATCTTGAAAGTTTGGTGGAAAAATCATGCAAAATCAGCTGTTTTAGGACCCTATTTACCCTTCGAGCAGGACGATTTTGCCCTCCCCCACTTCTAAGGGTCTAATCTCCTTCAAAGTTAAAAGTCATCCGTTATATTGAAAGAAAAGATGAAATGGAGGCAAACTTTTATTTTTGTGATCATTTGGCTAGTTACTGCTGTGCAGCAGTGAAACTTACAAAGAGAAAAGCATAGACTTGCTAATCCAGAACATTGAAAAGATTTGCTAATCTAGAACATTGAAAAAAAAAAAACAACACATTGGTTGTGCTAACATTATCTGTATGTGTTTGGCTTGAAATCTGTGCATTAGAGACAAACAGTATGTTTTATCTGAAAGTGGACTTGTTATTGGACTTTTTATAAAAAGTCTGACTTGAAATTTGTAAAAAAAGCCTTTTCCCAGCAAATGTCCCAGATTTTGAAGTGCAGCAAGCGCAATATTTTGCACCATGACTGTACAGTTTGACTGCAAACATATATTACTATTGCTCGTTCTTTATTCTGTACTGTATGTACCACAATCAGCAGTTTAGCAGACCTTCATTTCTGAGGAGCTCAATTGCTCCAGAGCTCCTACAGCTCTCCTGTACAGTCTTAGAGGAGCTCAATAAATTGAGCTCCTTATTACTTTATGTGTTTTTGATCTGTTAAAGGGATTAGCAGTCATAATGCGAGAGAACGTAAAAATGTGGAAATACATTTTTTAAAACTTATAATTAGTGATAATGTGTACAGTCCCATATAACTGCTTTAATGCTAGAAACAAACCACCAAATAGTGAAAAAAATTCAGTATTTGATGAATTTTGTCATACGTACCATCGCCAGCAATAACTATAGCGACGCGGCATCTCAAATCCTACACGAACATCTGATTGTGTTTACACCGGTACAGAATTTAAACAAATATCAATGATGTTTTATGTTTGAAATTCAAACTGTGTTTGATCATGGTGCACAATATCACGCGAAAAATCTGTGATACCACCGGAAATGCCTTTTTTGATCTCAAGTTGGAATTTTTGGTACGCAAGTATGAAATTACAGGAATCAATAAAAACTTACTAGCCTTATCTTTAGAATGTATTTTCAAGTCAACCACTTGCAGGGTATATTCGCAATATCATGCCAGTACAAAACAAAAATATGATTTTGATGATTTTTTTTATGTTTCTGATTAGCAAAATCGCTTGCTAATGCCCTTTAATTTAATTGAGCCCCTTGAGAGCTCCTATGGAACTCAAGCGATTTTAACAGAGCTCATCTTATTTTCTAAATGAAAGAGGCCTGGTTTAGTGTACATTTGATCCCCCATCACATGCATTACAACATGAACAGCCCAATTTGTTTTCTGGAGACGGTATGACAAGGTTTCTTAAAGGTGCAACGAGAGATTGTTGAGGCACCCAATATTGTGTCATAATAGTAAGTGTCATATGATTAGAACTCGACTCAAATAGAGTTCTTACCTTGTATGTGGCTACGGAAATGTCTTAAAAAAGAAGAGAAAAATGTAGTTTGTTTTGCTTAAATATTTCAATATAAAACATAAACTGAATTTCGTATTTGCTCCTATCGAGTTAAGAAAATTTAAAACAAATTTGTACCAAAAGAAACTTTCTTCATCTTAATGCCTTTAAGATGGGGATTTTTTGATGAAATCTTTACCTCAGGGCAAAAATCAGTACTTTTGATATTTGTAGGGACACCTGATATCTCTTATTTTCACCTTTTTAAGTGAAGTAAAATGAAGTTTTAAAAATGACGTATTTAAAAATGAAGTATTGTAAAAATGAAGTATTATTAAAAATGAAGTTATTTAAAAATGAAGTATTTAAAAATCCTTCATTAAAAAAAACTATGGTTATTCTTTTCCTATATTGAAGAGTTTAATTCCAATTGGTACTTACTGTCCCTGATTTATAAGTCAATAAAATGGACATTGTTTCCTCTTGCAATATTGCTTGTCCTTCTTAGAAACTTATATCTTGGGCAATTTTTCTGTTTATATCTGTTGAAAGGGTTTACAGAAATATGCCTACTTACAAACAGATCTTGTGGTGTACATACTGACTCTCCATGGATCCCCTTGCCTGGTGCATTGATAAATAGGCTTGGGCCAAAAAGAGTTTGAAATCTGTTTTATATGATTTTTCAATAGAGTGGAGAGTGAAGTATGCATTCCGATGAGGTGTGTAGGTGCATGATGGTAACTCTAATCCCTCAAAGAAACCACCAAATCAGTGGTGTAACTTTCATTAAGGGGGGGGGGGGCCAAAGTAAGAAACAAGGTGTATTTTGTGAAACATGTAACATGGTATACTCAATTTTGGGGGCATGAGGGACAATGATTTTTTTTTGGAGGGGGGTGGGAGCTCCCAGCTCCTCCCCCTTCCCCCCTCACTGGTTTGCATTCTGCAAAACCACATGCCATTGTACCAAAGGCAAGCATCCTAACCACTACAATCAATCTCGGTCATAAATGCTGGGACACTTTGCCTTCTTAACAGTGGCGTAACCAGGGGGCACTATGTAAATCATACCTACATCTTCGGTCATAAATGTTGGGAGCACTTTGCCTTCGTACAGTGGCGTAACCAGGGGGGCACAAGCCCCCCCTCAGAAAGCGGTTCCCCCCCTCCCCCCCCCCCCCGCCAGCCCCCCAATGAACTGACCGTTTTGTACAGTGTCATGGAGAAGGACAAAATCGGCCCCCTCAGAAAATGCTTCGGCACCCCTTATGGCCCCCCCCCCCCCCATTTGCAAAGGTCTGCTTATGCCACTGCTTCCAAATGTCATACATCCCAACATTGATTGGTGGAGGCGGGAGGGGGTTTGCAGAAGTATGGAATAAAAGGAACAAAACAATATACAAGGTACATACACCACCCTGTGAGAGTGAGTCTTTCAGGGACACTACTAATAATCATGATAATTACAAGATGACAGATTTTGTTTGCATGAGTGGCTGGCCAGTCCAGCCAAGTTGGTCCTTTATAACAATTGCACATTTTCCTAACATGACATAATTGTGGGCGAGTGTCCCAAGCTAATATTTTAAGTCAGCCCAACATGAATTTCTCTTGGAACATGGATGCACTGCTAACAAAAATCATTTAAAAAAATGGGCAAGTTTTGTAATCCTTTGTGAATTGAGTGGAGTCTAAGAAATCATTTTATTATTTTCAAATTCTAAAATGATTAAATACTGAGATTGTCACCTGGGGGAAATTGAAGTATTTTATAGTTCACGTACAAGGATCCTATGTGGTTTTGTTGTCATATATGGGTTGCAGAGGACCAGTTGTCCAATACTGGTCCCTTGCAACTTCAGTAACAATAACTCCTGCAGTGCTGAAGCTCCAAACATAGTCCGCATCATTTAATTTTGTTTGCAGCAAGTAATTCAATGTATAATTTATTTTGATTCTCCGTTGTGCTGTGATATTTGGGTTTATTGAATCCTAAAAAAATATCTGTACACATATTCCCTTTCTTAATGCCATGGGCTTTCTTAACCAATTTGGTTGGTTATCCATATTCCTTCAGTTAGGCATTAAAAACATTGTTGTTTGCTGTAACCCAGAGGGTGTTTTGAGTTAATCCCACAATGCACCAATTTTGGGAAATTTCACCTCAATAGGGTCATGTGATCAAATAAAAATCCTATTCTTAGCACATAAAAACCCAGACTTTAACACTCATTTTAGCCCACAAAGCGTTAGTACTTATTTTTTGCATGATTATGAAATGTCTTGTGGTTCTTAAACTTTTGGAATACTGTTTATCCCTAAGTACTGACGTGTTTAGTACAGTATGGTATAGGCACATTGCTATGCATTATGGGATTGATTCAAAACACCCTCTGGCCGTAACCCGACCGACCCTAGAAAACCTGCCGACTCAAAAATGTTTATGCAATTAGCACAAAAAAAGTTCTGCCGACTGACAATTAAACATTTATTTTTACCAACACAAAGACTAATGGTACCAAAACCTCGTGTGAGGGTCGAGGCTGAAGTTTGGATGGTGCCCCTTTAATATATAGACAGTGATGGTACAATATACATGTATGTCTTTGAACTAATGAAATAAATTGATCTCATTATGTTCTGGTTCATAAGCAGTGTGACCCAGAAAAAATATATCCCTTAATTCTTAAGCATAGCTAAAAACCCATAAAATGTTGTGTTACTCTCTATGCCCAAGTTACGCCTGCAAAAAGGCTGCAATGTCTGCTTTTATTCTGTGAAGTAGGCCTCTTTATCTGTTCAGTCATTAAAGCACTTTGCACCTGGCTTTCTTTTGGTTAATAATTTCTCCATAGAAGTGAATGAGAAAATGATCACTTTCAGGCAAACTGTTTACACATGAATCATTTAATCAGTCAAACCGCACTGATATCAGGCTCAATTGTCTAAATAACCCCAATATAATACAATTCGCAATCTACCTTAATAAAGGTGAATTTGTGATTCTAGTATAGTGTCTAACCGATCACCTTAATATCTGTTATGCCGATTACAGATTTTAAAATTTCAAAATCGGTTCATTTCCGATTCCGATTTTTTTCTGTGTACTTTTTTGTGTTATCATCGCCGTTTTTGACACCCAAAAGCTGCCAGAAAGTAGCAGATTGATTTAGGTAAACCACTAAAATGGGAAATAGTAAGTTAGGAACAACATACACACTCTTGTGTACATAAAATAATAATTTGAATGTTTCAGTTTCGATTTATTTCACCGTTTGGCCATCAGTTTGGAACCATTTTCATTCAAGTTTGGACCTCTTTGATATTAATTTAATCGGTATAGAAAATCGGTAAAAAATGACAATTTTGCCGATACCGATAATGTCATAATTGGCCCGATTTCAAGAATACCGATCATATCGGTTATCTATTCTAGTACCTTCATTTTTGTTTATTGTCTACTAGATACTCTTGAGAAAAGGTTATTTCCAAAATTTTGATTGATTTTGATGACCAGTGCTATGGTGGGAAAAAGTTGGGAATCTACGAAGCTCCTTCCCGGGAAATTGATGATTTGGAGGGAAATTTTGACTTTTCAGATAAAAAATATACATTAAAGGCTGACTCAGAGATTTCGAAATATGTATTTTTTTTGTCTATTAATTAAAAATAGTCAACTAGAACTAAAGATACTCACCTAAAATGCTGAATTCCAAAGTTAGAGATGAATCACATTTTTTGTGTTCATGCTGTATACATTTATGTAGAGTATAACAGTGCATAGGATACCGTGCATAACAAAATTTCCGGATCCAGAATTTTTAAACAAAGTTGTGATTTTCTATATGAAGGACTTCGATTTGAGCTTAGTTATTTCACAGAGTGATAATATGCAAAAAACATGATTTGTTTGAAAATTGAGTGCGCCCTCATCGGGAAATCTCTGAGTCAGCCTTTAAATATTGGTGGGAAATATGTGCCTCACTTCCTGGGAAATGTGCAATTTTCCAGCCCTAACCAGTGCATTTTGATGTTATAAGCAAATCTTCCTTTCACTGTGCCCGCAGGGCTAGAAATTTGGTGAGAGTCTGAGAATCTACTTGCCCAAAGACTCCACCAAACGAATTCACAAGAATCCAGATAGATTCTTGTATTTAACTGCTTAAAGTTACACAGGAATTGATTAGAGAAGAACCCAGAGACTTATCGCCAACTACTGAATCCAAATGGACTCACCTAAAAGCATATGAAAAATTGGACTGTGATCGGTCACCCACCTTTAAGAAACATTTTGAGTTTAACATATATTGAAGAATTTAATATGGCTTTTATTTGAGTAAAAACAATTTTAAATATACAAACAATACCCACCAAAATGGCATCTTAAAAAATAATTTCCATTTTTATTCGCAATTGTAACATTGAAATACAAAGTCACACAGATGATTTTGTAATTAAAAAAAGGTACATGTACTCCTGGCATTTTCCTACCACTGTTACTCTATGCATGAACACTGGATATTGTTCAGCAAATCCATATTTGCTTATAGGCCTATTAAATAAAAATTATAATTGATATCATACTGCTTAGTCTCTTTACCAGCAGTGTTTTATGGCCTTACTGTTTTGCTGTAAAGTTTCTGCCTCATGGTAGTTCAGGCTTTCACAATTTGGGGAATTCCCCCCAAAACGATCGTCTCATACCTCTGAAAGCTAATGTGTGAAGGTTGGGCACACTATTTACCAGACATGCAATTAACAATGGAGGAGTTAAGATCCTAAGTCGTATAGGCGGGCAAATAACAAAAGAGAATGCAATCAATGCATAGGAGCCGTACAATTGATTCAGCAAACGGCAATGTATTGCAGCTTATTGCATGAAGTCCCAATGCTAAGCTGGTATCTGAAGGTACCAGACCCTAACACGATGTTTATAAATTGGACTCACTGGTCTATTGATCCATACTAATATCAATACATAATTGACATGCATTAGTAACTTTGAAAAGAGGATAACTATATAGTGAGTTCAGTGTTGGTGAGTTACAAACTAATTGAGAGAAATGTATTCCTACCATGTCGAAAAATTAGTGGAACACAAATTTGATCGTTAGTTTCTAATTTATATTACTGAATGTGCAGTTGTCTAAATTCCTTTTCTATCATAATTTGCCCTCTTTTTTGTCATTCCATGAATAAAATATGTCTGGTAAAGATATCCAACTGTTTCTGTTGTTTTATTCATTCTTGCTTGTGCAAAAAGAGATATTAGCCTGGGAGCTAGTAGACATTTGTAACACATCTCGAGTACAAAAGGTTTGAGTGATTAAATATGTTGACAACCTTGATAGGGACCACTGAAACGTGATTAAGTGCTGCAAGTGGTGCCTTAAGGAGAGGGGGCCATTTTTAGATTGATCCAGTCGTGTTGAAAAGTATTTGTCTAACCAATAAGGATTCAGCAAAAGTAAAAGTTGGTAGTATCTACAGCCTAAACTTCCAGAGTTATAGGCTACAAACAGCAAAAATCAATAAAAGGGCCAATTCAGTTGTACAGGGGTCAAATTTTAAAGTTGCTCCGATTTGGATACAAAATGGTGCAAATTATTGGTGGAGCTCATAGCATCAAAATAAGGAATAGTTTTGAGTGTCTGAAATGCATGCTTAACAAAGTAGGGGGAAACCAAGATCAAGCCCCATTGAATGCAATGGTCGTTGACCTTCTGAGCCCCTAAAATGGAAACTAAGCATTAAGACAGTCAAAACTATTCCTTATTTGAATCCTATGAGCTCCACCAACAATTGCATCATTTTTTATCCAAATCGGAGCAACTTTAAAATTTGACCCCGTAAAACTGAAATTGACACTTTTTTGTGTTTGCTGTTTTTAGCCTTCCAACTCTGAAACTTTAAGCTGTAGGTATTACAAACTATACCTTTTCTGAATCCTTATGGTTAGACACATAATGTGGTATACTTTTCAACACGATTGGATCAATTTAAAAATTTGACCCCTGTACAATCTTTGTCTTGACCCCCTCTCCTTAAGGCACCATTTGCAGCACTTAAGAATCATATTTCAGGGGTTCCTGTCAGGTTGTCAACATATTTAATCACTCAAACCTTTTGTACTTTATGTGTTACAAATGTGTCTACTAGCTCCCGGGTTATATCCTTGAATATCCAAAGCCCATGTCATTGGAAATAAATAATTATAGGCAGGCCTAACTCTTGGTACAACTAGGTACAATGTCAATAACTGTTATGAATGTGCATATCTGAGTGACCTAATGAATTAAGTATGAATCGATGGTAACCAACAAATTGATAGTTGTGTTAAACGCGTACGCGTTGGGATGATGTTGTTGATTTATGCATTTAGGCTTTTATCCTTAAATTAAAACAAGTAAACAAAACATCAGTTTGTGTTATTAATATTCATAAACGAATGCATAATACATTATGGGCATGGCTACTCTGTTACTAACATGGATTGAGGGCATTTATCGGCCATTTTTGCTTTCAGGCAGTGGCGGACGAGGTGTTATGGTGTTTTTGTGGGCCGCCAGCTAGGCAGGACCACTTAGCAATCCGTTGTGCGTGTGTATGTGTGGATGTGTGTGTGGATGTGTGTGTGTATGTGTGTGTCACAAATTGTTAAGTTTTTTTTTAAATTGACCTCAATTGAAAAGTTTAACTTCAATTGGAACAAACTTCTGTCATAGGTGCACAATGGGATCCCTCATATGTTGATGAGGTCAAAGGTCATGTTGAAAGGTCAAAGGTCATGTGAGGTCAAGTTGAAAAATGGGCTTAAAATGTAAAATTGATCTAAATTGAAAACTTGAAGTTCAATTGGAACCAGACTTTTGTCATAGGTGCACCATGCGACCCCTCATATGTTGATGAGATCAAAGGTCACGTGCCAGGGTCAAAGGTCATGGGGCGGCCCACAGCTTATATTCTTTGAATATAGCGAGCGCGAAAGCCGAGAACCGCGAAATTCTAGTTTTTTCTGTGGTTGCTGTAGCAGTGGTACATGGTATATGTTTGTGAATTCAAGTGGTAATTTTTAGAAGTACTTCACAAATGTAGACTGTCAGTAGGTTGTAAAAAGCATATTGTATAGACCAGTTAACAGCAATGTTTGTAAACATATTAGGGCCTGGTATCTTGAAATAGGTCGGCCTGACTGTTACACACTGGGCAATTGTATCTGTTAGAGTTTTAATACTATGGGCCATAACGATTCGCAGGCATGGATTCGCAGGCAACAAAAGAAGTGACGTAGGGTGTTAACTGGTCTATACATTTTAAGACCAATTTTTCACACTAATTTATAGTGTGTACATATTCAATATAGCAGAATAAATTTGGACACCACTGACTGACGATACAAGATTACCTGGCGCTCTTGTTCTGATTAATCATTTAGTTTCTGGTGTTAACATGTATTTTCTAACACATATTTGACAAATTGGATAATAAATAATTCCTTTCAATATTTGTAAATAAGTAATGATTAGGATGAAAATCCACTATTGTCAACAGAAGTCTCTGATTGTATTGGATCCATCCCACAATGCACCAGTTTTGGGAAATTTCACCTCAATAAGGTCATGTGATCCTACAAAATCATATTCTTAACACATAAAACCCTGACTTTTACACTAATTTTAGCCCACAAATAGCTAGTACTTAAGGAATGTTTTATCATGATCACAAAATGTTTTGTGGTTCTTGAACACTTTTAATCCCTACTACTGACATATGTTTAGTACATTACAGTATTGGCACATTGCAATGCATTATGTGATTGGTTCAAAACACCCTTTGAATCAATACATGCCCTTGTTAAAGGGTTATTCAGTTTCCAACCCAAAGCCATGGGTCTTTATTTATGAAAACTGACCCTTAGAAATTGTGTGTGTTTTGCCTTAAGCCTCACAGGCCCTTCACAATATGGACCAACTAGGAATTGCCCATTCAACAGCAAGTAAAGAGCCAACCTATGTGCTTTCTTTTGTTTAAAAAAACACTGGTACTTTTAAAGCAGATTAGAGGAATAAATTATGAAATTTTTGTTTTTATCCATGCATATGCATTTTTTGTTGTGATTATGTCGTCTGCTTCATGCAAGCAGAGAAGCACATGGGGATTACTTGGTACAGTAGCATGTTTGGGTGCAGTGGCGTAGCCAGGTGGGGGCAAAGGGGGGCAGAGTGCCCCCTCTGAAAATATCTTGAGGGGAAATGAAACAAGGATATTCATGTTAAATCAGCCCCTTTTCGGATTTTTGCCCCACGACCGGGAAATTTTTGCTTGTGATCGGGACATTTGTTGCACCTGCCGGGAAATTGCCCCCTCGGAATCACCAGGTTGGCTACGCGCCTGTTTGGGTGTCTGTGTGTGGTAACAATTTTAACCCTCCAGCTACTGGATGCATTTTCTTTTAGCCATTGATGAATTAACTTCATACTCGGTTAGAGGAACCGTGGGGCCCAAGACTCGATAACCTCAATAGGGGAAAAATAGACTGCACGGTTAAAAATAAACAAACCCATTGAAATTTATGTAGTGTGCACATAATGTATTATTTTTTTTTTTAATTGATAAGTTACAAGAAAACTCAGGTTTTCTTTTATTTATAAACAGAAAAGACACCTTTGATCTTGCACTTAAACTTGAAAATCTGGGTGGGGACATGGGGTGGGTGGGATGAAGATTACATTATCAAAAAGTGGATGTATATCCTTTCCATCTCCCAGGATTTCTGCCAAATACATTTCTGTAACCTCATTTTGTTGAAGTACCTCTAGAATCCTAACTCCTTTATCACAATAACTCCTACGGCAAACAAACTCTCAAATATAAAACTTTCTATTATCAAAAAGTTTGTGTATATATATATCCTTTCCATCCCTCAAGATTTCCACCAAATACATCCCTGTAACCTTATTTTCACTAAGTACCGCTAGAATCCTAACTCGCTTTATCAACATAACTCCTACGGCAAACAAACTCTCAAATTTAAAACTTTCTATAAAACCATTATCAAAAAGTGGTTGTATAAATCCTTTCCATCTCTCTGGATTTCCACCAAATACATCCCTGTAACCTCATTTTCACTAGATGCCTCTAGAATCCTGACTCGCTTTATCAACATAACTCCTACGGCAAACAAACTCTCCAATATAAAACTTTCTATTAAGCTATTATCAAAAAGTTTGTGTATATATATATCCTTTCCATCCCTCAGGATTTCCACCAAATACATCCCTGTAACCTTATTTTCACTAAGTACCGCTAGAATCCTAACTCGCTTTATCAACATAACTCCTACAGCAAACAAACTCTCAAATATAAAACTTTCTAATTAAGCCATTATCAAAAAGTGGGTGTATAAATCCTTTCCATCCCCTGGGATTTCCATCAAATACATCCCTGTATCCTCATTTTCACTAAGTACCTCTAGAATCCTAACTCGCTTTATCCCCATAACTCATACGGCAAACAAACTCGCCAATATAAAACTTTCTATTAAGCCACGTGCACCCTTCTTTCATAAGGACACCACTTTATACTATGCCACTGTCAACACAAGACTTGGGTCTGAAAAGGCTATAAAAAAAAAAAAAAAAAAAAAGAGGAACCGTGGGGCCCAAGACTCGATAACCTCAATAGGGGAAAAATAGACTGCACGGTTAAAAATAAACAAACCCATTGAACTCTCAAATTTAAAACTTTCTATAAAACCATTATCAAAAAGTGGTTGTATAAATCCTTTCCATCTCTCTGGATTTCCACCAAATACATCCCTGTAACCTCATTTTCACTAGATGCCTCTAGAATCCTGACTCGCTTTATCAACATAACTCCTACGGCAAACAAACTCTCCAATATAAAACTTTCTATTAAGCTATTATCAAAAAGTTTGTGTATATATATATCCTTTCCATCCCTCAGGATTTCCACCAAATACATCCCTGTAACCTTATTTTCACTAAGTACCGCTAGAATCCTAACTCGCTTTATCAACATAACTCCTACAGCAAACAAACTCTCAAATATAAAACTTTCTAATTAAGCCATTATCAAAAAGTGGGTGTATAAATCCCTTTCATCCCCTGGGATTTCATCAAATACATCCCCTGGATCGCTCCTTTCACTAAGTACCTCTAGAATCCTAACTCGCTTTATCCCCATAACCTCATACGGCAAACAAACTCTCCAATATAAAACTTTCTATTACGGCCCCGTTGCACACCCTTCTTTCATAAGGACACCACTTTATACTATGCCACTGTCAACACAAGACTTGGGTCTTGACCAGGCTATAATTTTGGATTTTTGCTAAATGACGAAAGTACAGGAATGAAGAGGAGGACTATCTCAACAAAAGCCAGGCACTTGATGTTCTACTTGTCAACTAAAGTCACTTTAAGACAAGCTCACTGTCCAAACTATTTATCTAAACATGATACTTAAGCAAGAGGGAAGTGTAAGAGGGACTATGCTCATAAGGCTATAGATGTATTTACCTGTGGTAGACCCTGGAGTAGACTGGGGCATGTCTCAATAATTGCATTTTGTTTACTGCAGTTAAACTTTAGGTAGAAGTGGTGACTGTATTTTTCCTCCAGGGCGGATTATATGGTTGAATTTTGCAGACTGCGAAGGCCGACCTTGCAAGTTGGTGCAGTAGTGTATAACTACTAGTTACTACTATATACTTGCTACGTACCACAGTACATTGATTCACTGGAGTTTTAATGCGTCATATGGCTCCTATTCAGTAATTCCGCTGTATTTCACAGACTGAATAGCTCCATTTTTCACGGATGAATTGTCTTTGGCTTAATTGACGGACAGGTTTAAATGAAACCTTGGCTATTAGGCCATTTTCAACTCGCACATTTGTAATACATACAATGCAATGTCCATGTTTGTATGCGCTGTGTATTGTTGAAACACTATATTCAATATAGTACTAGGCCTACTTGCATGTTGCCAGTGTAGACTGCATTCAATACTGTGTGCTGTCTTGTGTACTATACAGGAAAATACTCAGGTGAGTCTGGTATTAGAGTAAGAGAGAGAACAACTCTCAAGAGGGCATTCACATTAAGGGCAGAGGGTGTATTGAGGCCATCCCACAAAGCACCAGTTTGAGGAAATTTAACCTCAATAAGTTCATGGGATCCCACAAAAATCCCATTTTTATTAACACATAAAAAACATGACTTTTATGCTAATTTTAGCCCACAAAGCGCTAGCAATTGGGTAGTTTTTAACATGATCATGAAATGTCTTGTGGTTCTTAAACTTTTGAACTCTTTTTATCCATATTACTGACAATGTGTTTTGTACAGTTCAATATAGGCAGTTATAGGCACACTACAATGCATTATGGGATTGGTTCAAAATACCCTCTGATATTGGAATAATAGAGTTAGAGAATAACTCCCAAGAAAAAAAAAAAAAAAAAAAAAGGGGGGGAGGGGGCAGAGTGCCCCCTTTAAAAAATAATTTGATGATAAAACATGCAAAATCAGCTGTTTTGGAGCCTATTTAGTCTCCAATCAGGAGGACTTTTCCCCTGACTGAGCTTTTGCCCCCTCAGAACCACAAGGTTGCGTATGCACTGATTAGTTTCCAGTTGCCAACCCACTCCAGAATTGGAGCCGCATGAAATCTTTAAAAGGTCTGTGGTCCAATTGCTAATAGCCTGGTAACCAGAATCCATAATTTTACCGAAAGTGGTCAAAAAATGTTGGTGTCGAAAGAAAGCTGCTATCTTTTCTCATTTACCCTGTTAAAGAAGGGGGTACTTAGATGTTAAAGGTATACATCGGGGATGATCCACTCCAGTGGGTTGTTTTTTCATTACGAATCATTAGACATGGGTCATTTTTTCATGAGAAATCCTTAAACATGGGTCCCATTTTCCCCCAAACGGCTTCAAAACATTGTTAAAAAAGCAAAATATTTCTACAAAATGACCCTTAGAAATGGGGATTGCACCTCCTCAGTCACACATCCCCGACCAAACCAAATCTAAATACCCTCCCCTCAGGATATTGGTTTGGATATAATGAGTGAGAAAGTGCCTAATTTTGGTTGACCAATATTAATTTTACACAGTATATTATGAGCTAAAAAAATCATGTTTTAAAATCTCTCATATCAAAATGATTTGAAATATCGGTGTGAAACTTTTTGGACCTAAGGTCATTCAATGAAGATGGAAGCAAATTATATCTAAATAGGATCATCCCTCTTTAAAGGTGCTTGTTCTGATCGTCTTTGGGACCCCCCGATTTACCCGGAAGTAGTATCAATTTTGATATCAGATGAAATGCCGTATTTTTCTCATTGTCGTCCTGAAATTTCAGCTTTCAAATTCATTTCTTTCTCAAGATACAGAAAAAAACTACCGTTTCAATGGTTAACCATCAATATTAGCACAGTAGTGAATAGGGCGTTGCACTATGCATTATTGCGTCTAGCATAAAAAAATGCAAGTTTGTTTTCCACGGTATTTGGTGGTCAGTGTGTACAAGTGCCAGGCTCTCATATCGAGTTGAGAACACGAAAGACAAAAATCGGAACAAGCACCTTTAATTATTTCAGTTTTTTTATTTCAAATTTTCCTTAAAAAGAACTTTAAACCCCCTTTGTTGCTCTGCTGTAAATTGACAACATAGGTTTCACAGCTCCCGCTTCCTATTGTCATCAATACTAGACATCAAATCACCAGGCCAGGTATTTCCCTGCTAAAAAACCCATATTAGCAGTTAAATGTTATAATATTTGGCACCATTTAAAAGATAAATTATGGGCAACACCAAGGTTGGTTCTATTTTGAGACCGATTTCCCAGAAGAAAAATTAAAATCAGAAAGTTTGCTCCAAAAGACATTACCAAGTTGGAGGGCATGCACAGGGCAGCAACCATGGTGATTTAAAAAATATTTATTAGGCCAAAAAAAAATCAAGTTTGTTTCCAGTAGGTAGCCCCAAAACCTAAATTCAACATTTTTTAAAGGAATTTCCCCAGCTAAAATGCCTCAAATCACACCAAATGGCAATTGCAAACCATATATTTTACTGTAAAATTATTAGCTATAAAACAAACATATCAATTTGGTATCACTTATATTTAAAGGGGATGACCCAATTTAAGTCTATAAACACCCCAATTCCACAAAATGGGAAAAAGGTCCACTTTTTGCTGATATTTTTGATAAGAAAAAAATTGACAAGAAAGTCCACTTTTGGTGATAAAATGTTCAAAAAGTCAAAAAGAGACTATTTTACAGGGTTAGGTTCACTTTTACCAAAAAAGTCCACCCTTTTGGAAAAAAGTCACTTTTTCGAATTCCCGTACCCCCCCCCCCCCCCCCCCCCAAAAAAAAGTCCTGTGTACAGGCCTGATCCTTCTAACAAAATGATCACTTTGGTTATCTTTTACAGCAATCCAAGCATTTTGCATTTTTGTCCCCGTATTGTGGATTTCCCCCCATACTTTAACAACCGGCACCCAATAGTTTTGTATACATGTAGTCAGGTCAGGTTTCCTATAGTCAGGTCAGGTTTTCTTGAGGGCCTGCTACTGGTATCCTGGTAACCAGTACTACCTGTCCCAGGGCCGAGTTGTCGGCGGCTAAACCGTCACCCCCGTTGGATTTCTAAGGAAATCTGATGAGGAGGGTAGCTGGTTACCCAGGTAGAATGAAAAATAAGATCTACCTACAAGGGCATCAGCTCTGGAGAGCTAATGGCAGCCATCCAGCACATGCTGCCTTGCATGATGGGCTTGGTTGCCCAAAGGCTAGGCCCACCGCCGAAAACAGTGGATTGACGTCAGGAAGGGCATCTGGTCAATTATCTTTTGCTCCAATAAATCCTCACACAGCAGTATTGCTGGGACAAAACCGGATTTAAACTCACACCCTCGCTAAATTTATTGTTCATAGAAGACAATCCGATGGTAAATGCTCTCCATGGTCACCGAATTGCTCCAGATGAACCAAAATCTTTAAAAAATCTGATAAAAATGTGTTTTCTTGCTAATTTAAACATTTTCAGCCTACTAATTTTAGACATTTTAAGTAACCCCACTAAGGTCTCTATTGCAGAACTTTGGACCCTAGACCTCTGCTATATCGCCCACACTTTCAATACACTTGCTATGGCCTCATGGATACAATATTATAAGCACATACTAGTGACATTGAAGTAGCATATATGTAGCAGATATAATGAATGATGGAAAAAAAATTAGGTTAATGAAATAATGACTTATTTGTTAGGGTAATGGATAGCTATCGATACAGATATGACATGTATGGTTAGTTTGTAATAGGCCAAACAGGGATGTTCGTTTATATGATAATTAAGATTTGATTGCCGTCTAGCGCTGCTGTGCATTTTAATTTTGTCTCGCGTAGTTCAGCTCTTCTGTTTTAAAGAGACATGAGGACATTTCCAGAAAAACATGGAACATTTTTTAAAACTGTTTTTTACCAATTGATGTATTTGACACAGCTGTTTGAAAGTCTCATTTATTATGACAAAACCAAAATGAAACAAAAAATATCAACAGCAACACACTTTTAACAACTAATTTGGATTATTTGTACCACTGACTTCATCCTGTGTAAATTTTATGAAATTTCATTGCAGGCAAATGTGATTTTTCTTTAAAATCTAGTTTAACACATCTCTCTATGGAGAATTTACATATAGAGGGTGCTATAACATACAAATCATGACCTTTGTAGGGCTATATGGTAAGATTCCCACAATGGATGTTCTGATTTTTGCAATGATAATAGCTCTTGCATGTCCCTACTTATTTGTCAAAATTGTGTCGCCACTGCTTGAAATTGGTCTAAAAATAAAAAGACAATTTGCATGGGCTCAAACAGCTGTGTTGACATGCCTGAAGTGAATAAGCCCAAAACACCATTTCTATGTAATAAAAAAGATGATTTAGGCCTAGTATTTTTGTCATGCATTACATTAAATTCAAGCATGCTCATATAGGGCCAAATTTAGATAGCAAGTTTAAAACTTTCTTTAAAAACTTGGTTGCTTGGTGTGTGGTGTTCTTTTCTACTCGTTTGTCCAATAGATCTTCAGAAAATTCTCGATAGGTGTTCTACAAACACCTAGAGAAATTTGTTTAGAGAAATTTGTATCCTCAGAAAATCTCATGTCCCTGTAATTAAAGAGATAAGGAGAAATTTCCAGAAAAATGCATCCCCAAGATTTTATTTAACCTTTTTTGGCATCATAATTAGACTCCATACTAATGTATTAAATCACACCTCAAGTGATAAGCTGAAAATGCTGTTTTTTTTGGGGGGGGGGGCGGAAATTAAAAGCTTTTTGTTGTGCACATGGGTTTAGAAAATACTGAAAAAAAAAAATATTTTTTTCATCTTCAGATTTCATTTCACTTTTGAGATTTTGCTCCAAGAGTGAAAATTCTTTTGAAAGGAGAACCCGTACACGAAAAATATTTTAAACAATATACCCTATAAAAATAATTATTGACCACATTTCGATTTTGAGATGGTTTCATAGAAAAATGGAATATATTAAACCATAAACAATGAATTAAACAATCTAGTGACATTCGCTATTTAAAAATCGCGCTAGAGTAGCGTGTTATGCGATACGGTTCGGACCGTTGCGTCATAGATGCCATAGAAATACACATTATGAAAAGCCTCACACGTGAAGGTGTATGACGCTACTGCGCTGTCTGTATCGCATAACACAAATACATATCCCATTACCAAGCGCCCATTTCAAATAGAGCGTGGTGAGACAAAATGTTTCAATTCATTTGAGGTTAGTTAAGTCCGTTTTCCATGAAACCACTTCATATTGTGTCAATCATTGTTGTTTATAGGTATATATATAAGTTATTCTTGGTAACGGTTCTCCTTTAAAGATATCGTCCTATGGCGTTACATTCTCCAAATGAGGTCAGGTATGCTAATCTACCGAGCATGCTCTTTATTTTTCTGTTTTTTTTCACCATGGTAATTAAGTGGTGTCTATGAGGTATACCACGGCATGCACATTATGGGACTGTCCATCAGAACATTTTGTCAATAATTTAATCACTAACCCCATATGATTTTGGTAATTGATAGGTTATTTTGGGTCTGTCAGGAATATTGAGCAGTTAGCAGCAAATTGATTTCTGGTCAGGAGGCACAATGCATCCATCAAGTCTTGTCAACTTCCTTTAGCATATAGAATGCAGGGGAGTTAGTAGGAATTTTTCAGATTTTGTGAAGTGTTAACCATGTCTACCGAAGGGGTGGGTGGTTACCAAACCCCCTTAAGGTTTTCCCCGGCTTGCTAAAAACCCATTTTTTGGTGCCAAAGTATTTAATGTAATTGTCATTGACAGTTTTGCTCCTTTTCATCCAAGAAACAAACATCCTCGGGGTTATAGGTAAGATACGGGTATCCACAAGTGATGGATGGGGGGGGGGGTGGCAACCACCCCCCTTCGGGAGAGAAGTACCAACAGGCCTAAACAAACACAGGAATATCACAGACACGATTTGGTACCAATAGATAGCTGGTCCTCCTCTTTCCATCGATCAACAAAATGGTACCAACATGCCCGGCATTCTCCCAATGATGTCATAAAGTTCAGATTGTCAGCAAACCATCCAATTTCCATAGAGAACAGTGTAAATAGGGGAAAATACAATTTTAGGTTAGGTGGAAAAATACCAATTTAGGTTAGGAATATTCAGATTTGGGAAATATACTTGAGGGGAAATGACTAGTTTTATACAATGAGAGGCCTTTTAGTGCTATAATAAGGTTTGTTTGAGTCACTAAAATTGCAAAAAATATCAATTTTTCCACACTATTTTGCTTATTTTCGTACTTCTCAACATATGACGTTATGGTAATGTCATAATGGGATGTTGGTATCTATTTTGGTACCAATGGAAAGAAGAAGAAAACTCTAAGGCTATCCTGTCGGTACCAAATTACAGGAATCGGATTTCAGTAACAAAATCACAGGGGGTGGTAACACCCCCTTCGGGAATGTTTTTTTTTTTGTTACAAAAAATGGCTCAGGTAGACGAGGGATATATATTCCAAAAAGTGAATTCAAAATGTTTAGTACTATTCACACCTTGTATCTCTTTTCATAGGTCATCCGATGAAATCGGAAAGACCTTATGTCAGCATGATTCGTGTGTGTGTTCATGTGTGTGTGTGTCTGTCTGTGTCAAACATTCAGTATACACATTTTGGTTGACACTTTTTCAGCTTAATGTAGCTTTTTAATGCAGTGATGGATCAAGTTCATACTTGGTATGCTTATACATTGAGACAAGGGTCAGTGGCGTACCGAGGCAGTCGATCCAGAGGGGGCAAATTTCCAAGTCGTCCCGCCAGAGGGGGCAAAATTCGTAAATCGTCCCTGTGATTTGCTCCAATTAAGTTTGAATTGGACCAAATGCGCGCGTAGCGCGCGAAAAATGCGAAATTTACTTTAATTTTGCCCAAATTTGGACCGAAATTGGTTGAAATTCCCCGAAAAAGATGGATAAAAATGCACATTTTGGCCCATATCGTCCCGCTTTTTCGAGCCAGAGGGGGCAACTTGCCCCCCCTGCCCCCCCCGGTCGGTACGCCACTGACAAGGGTCTTATGTGGGGTAACAGATGAGGAAGTGAAAGGTCATTGAAAGGTCATTCAGGGGTCACTTAGGCAACCACCTAATCAGATGGCCTATTTGGGACAGCTGTCCATATTTTTTTTTTCCTAAAATTAATGTCACAATTTTTCTGGATCATGTACTACAAAACTAAAGCAAATTGACGAGGCCAAGGAAAAAATGTTTGTCTCAGTTTCATTTGGCTCAAAAGTGCTACGTGGTTTTGTTTTTTGTTTTGAAGATGAACTTCATATTCTCAAAATTTTATTTAAATGCACTCTATGGATCAATTTCATGGTTAAATGCAATATGATTATTACTACTAGTACACCCCCTCCGTGTGTGTGACCTTGACCCTGTGTGCATGACCTTGAGCTTGAATTGGTCTGTGCTCAGGTCTGTGGTCATTTGACAAAATTTGGTGGTCTAAGAAGAGAAGATATTCAGAGAATTCCCAAATGCATTGTTCCATTGCAGTTTTTGTACAGGTTGTCATGTGAATCGGAAGAGATGAAACGCTCTTAAAATGCATTAGTTTGATCAGTACTGTCAATTAGCCATGTTTCATCACTAATGATTCACATCAGTACCTGTACAAAAACCTCAATTGGAAGCAATGCATGTGGGAAGCTACTGAAATTTTCCTCTTGGTCATATGGCATTTCTGCGCAAATTGATCTCTAGATGACCTTTGACTTTTGGGTCACTCTGAAACCTGCAAACAGGTCAGGACGTCCTCCCCTACCTCAATGCCAAATATCAACCTCATATGTCAAAGGGGGGGAATAACACAAACGCATAGCCAGCCTGACAGACAGAACAGATCTATGTTTTAGCAGTTATGGATAGATAATTTTGCTTCCCATAAAATTACTTTGTAGTTAAAACCAACACATATTCTTATTTTTTGAAGCCATAACATGAGGCTATCACTAGGTTATTGATGTATGAACTAGTATTCAATTCATCCCTGATTAGTAAATAATATTTGCGTTAAAAATAGCTTTATGGCATATGCATGAATGGGGTCATATTTGAAGAATGTGCACAACCTATCTATGTAACATTATGGTTGACATTAATTATTGTAGATTGTTATTGTAATTAATTCAAACAATATTTTTTTTCTCTACAGACGGCTGTCTAAAACCATATGTGGGAGATTAATTGATGAAACAGCTTTTGGGTATTAAGGATTAGATTCTTTGCTGGATGAATTGGCTCTGAAGGATATTAAAAAGCTATTAAAGGATGTAGGCAACTGGAATTGAGTGCTTTTCAAGTTCAGTACTGTATTTCATCTAACACTAACACTGAGTTTTCCTGGAACATAAAGCTCAAATGTTCTCAAACATTCATCAGGATGTAACAACAAATTTGCATAGATGGTCCTATGTTTGTGTGTGTAAATTGCATTAGGAATAGCGCACCGGTTTGTCAGGAAGATAGCCCTTGCTGTACAGGTAAATGTCTATCAATCATTCCAGCTCTTGTCAATTTTCTGGCTTTTTGGGGATTTGAAATGAATTGGTGGCCTTTTGAGGCATTCTATTTCATTTTGGACCAAATTCAAGAAATGTTTCAGATGTTACCCCTTTCTATGGCTGTTGAGTTTTGAGGGCACATGTGGCCAGTGGATACAACGACGCCTCATGATCCAAGGTCGTGGGTAGAGTCCCCAATGAGGCCCAATGTGTTGTGGCACTTGGGAAAGGTTATTTACCTTGCTTGCCTCTCTCCACCAAGGTGCAAAATGGGGAGCTGTTAGGAGTATTGGTCCACTGAGCGCCGCCCAAGGGTAGTATGGAGTATGCCTAAGGCATTTGTAAGGCAGCGGACATATTTCTAGTGGCAGCGGAAAAAATGTAAAGCGGCTTGATACATTGTGAAAAGGCGCTATATAAATGCCGACATATTTATTTTTTTTTACACATTATAGTCAGTGGCTTTCTAAGACGTATCCTAAATTAGGCTTGTTTGGACTCATTTGGAATGCAGTTTTTCAAATACTGATTCCAAATATGGGACAAAAATTTTTGAATTGTTTGAAGGAAAATGAAAATTTTGACAATAGATACATTGGATCTTAAAATATATATTTGGCCATTTTTTTTTTATTTATTGTCAAGGGCTATTAGGCATTAACAGCTGTTATCTAGTTAGTATAACGGGACGATTGGCGCCATGATAGCGATTAACCTCCCTTTGAAAATAGTGCAAGTCTGTTCGATGTACATGAGCGGAAGGGCATTCCATAAGCCTACAGAGAATGGGAGAAGAAATTATTCGTCTGGGAGGCCAAGTTGGACCTTTGGACTTTCACCGCGAGGTCATGAGATCTGACTGATCGCCTAAGGCGAGGATCAACTGAATGCAGCTCGGGTAGCAGATGGCTGAGGAGATCTGGTGCTTGTCGAGAAACATCGGTGGAAAAGAGTGAACAATTCCAACTGCCCTCCGATGACCAGTGGTGTTGGCTGTGGTTGAGTGGTGAGCTCACTCTCGGGAATACCAATGATGGAGATGGCACATCTCTGGATTGGGCAACTATTTGGATAGGGCGAAGTGGGGGGTGTTGCTCCACCCCATGCTGAACTTACATATTCCATGTGCACTCGGACGTAGAAATCCTAGTCGCTGACTGCAGTTTTAGCCATTTTTGGTATCTAAGGAGAGACCGTGGCAGGTCATTACTGATGGAGATGCCAAGTAGATAGACGCACTTTCAACCTCTCTAGAGTTGATCCAAAGAAGTTGGAGACTTATATGGCCTGTTTGCAGCATCTTTCTTGTTTGATATTGTTACCGTTACACCCTAGGGGTCCTTAAACAACTAAAACAATTGAAAAAAAGGAGAAAGAGCGGGCATGAAATAAGGCATAAATTGGGGGAAAACTTTTTCTGGGGCTCGGCTCTCCCCTGGGGAGAATGTCAGGCATCTTAAGCAGCTCCCTGGACCTCCTGCCATTGTGGAACTGATTCCTCAGTGCAAGATCCTGCCTACGTGCATGAAGTAAACCCCAAATGAAGAAATGCCCCCGTATTACCCCTCCCTAATTCTATAGTTGGCTGTTTAGCCCAGAGGTTAATAGTGTGTGTGCTCTGGCAGTGGCTTAACCAGAGGGGGGCAATGGGGCACCCTGCTCAGAACCCTTTCTGCCACCAGCCCTCCAAATACTGACGCATTTGTACAGTGCCTTTGGAGAAGGACCCAAATTACCCCCCTCATAAAATGTCTTGGCACCCCACCCCTTCTGCCCCCCTTTGAAAAGGTCTGGTTACATCACGTGCTATGCACAATTATATCTCGGGGGGGGGGGGGACACTCGCATATCAAGTGGTTATTGATGCAAGGCTGTCGATTTCAAACCAATAGTATTCATTGATAGCATACACAAGTTAATTAAAGGCTGACTCATATATTTTTAA